>JANHGD010005699.1:181550-195583 GCA_027560375.1 Imantodes cenchoa | reverse complement strand
GACATTTCTGCTGATTCCTTGCAATAATGCCTTTTGCTAAACGCTGGACTGGCCACTCCCATCTGGTCACATGAGCATCAAGCCACTCCCACAAAATAAGCCACGCCCACAGAGTGGTAGTAAACAATTTAGGAACCCTCCCCTGTGAGTACCCCATGTCTCTTGAGATAGAATGGACCTATGACTTAGGGTGTCCTACCTCTCCCAACTCCAAGGGTGTGTTTTCCCCTTCTGCAATTTTTAAGTCTGGTAGAAAGCATTACAATCCAGACTTCAATCCAGAAGCTGTTGGAAGTTCCTGGGATCAATTCTGAAATGGGCTAAAGACTGCGGTGACTCTCCGGCAACTGCAAGATGCTTCAGCTAGTCCATTCACATGTAGTGCTGGTGTGGGGGAGGATGCGGAGAGTCCTAGTCATTCCTGCCATTCTTTCTGTCACAGAAAGTGATCTTGCAACACTCCAGTGATTTCCAAGCGGAGCTGCAACCCAGGATTTGCAGAAGGTGCTTCTCTTGATTGCTACGTGGGTTACCAGGGATAACAGAATATGGGGAGCCATCAGTGAAGGAAAGGGGCTCGGCTCACACAGCACAGAGTACAAAGTGATGACACTAAACAGGCACAGAATGGCCAGGCCAAGAGTACTGTTCTGCGTTCATTTACTAGTAAGTGCATGTCTTCCAATCCCAACCCAGCTCCATTCTCTTCATCCCAAATCACAGGAATGGAAGAAGCCTGGACAAGAAGAGAGGAGGAGGGGAGGGAGGGACTCCTGTTTTTCTTTCCTTTCGGTCCCACCCACCAATCCATTTTTTTTGCTCAGCTGAGCTTTCTTAAGGGGTGATTCTCCCTCCCACTCCTCAAAATACATAAGGAGAGATAAAAGCAAGATCCAAATCAATACAGACAAATGTCAAGATTCTTCCCCATGACATTTTCATTAACTCCCAGCCCCTACGTTAAGGCCAGGCCGGCATATTGAATCAAGCGCTTATCAAATAATTAGGGGGAGCGAGCTGCAACCGCACCGGGCGATCATTCACTCCTTGGCTGTGCAGGAGCCTCATTAAAGGGCCTAATTGATTCAAGGGAGTGTGGCCGGCTCCTCCCCTCCTCGTGCGGGGCAGGTGCTGTCCTGTTTTACCGCATTAACCTTTTCAGTGCTTTTCAACAGGCTCCAGACACATTACAAATGGTCAGCTTTAATCATGATGTCAGCTCATTAACCCGGAAAGACCTCGCATTGAAACATAATGTAAGGGATTACATTATGTTTCAATGCAGGCTGGGCCTAGATTGCCTCAGAAGCCTGTGGAAGAAAAAGGACTTTCCATCTCATCGAGCAAAGAAGTTACTGCTTTTTTAGGTTCAGTGTCCTCTGTTAAAGAAAATTATTTATCCTTGAATAGCCATCACATTTCCTATCCCTAACTTTGATGCATGTTAATAAGGGGAGCATTCTTCTGCGAAAACCTTAACCAAAAACCCAGACTTTGCTTTGGATTTAAAGTTTTGTGGTTGTGCCTCTTGTCTAACCTAATGTTTACTTTCTCTCTAAAAATAGGTGGGGAATATAAATATTTCCCTTTATCTTCTCTATGAAAACCGAGGCAGATCAAGGAAGGTGTGGCCAGTTCTATGGAAGGTATCCATTAAAATACGGAAGAACTATCTCTAAGTAAACCTACTTATATTGTAATAATGATTTCTTGTTATCAGTTCAGCCTTAAGGACAGAGAAAAGTCTAGAAAGACAATATATTGGCAACTCTTCATTTCAGTTTGTATTAGCTGGTAGATCAAGTGGCTATGTTTGCAATATATGTTTATATATAGTTTATTAACTTAAGCACGATTAATTGAATTAACCTTACCACTGACCAAATTAGAAACCATCAGCCTAAATTCCCTCTTAGGCTAAAATGTGGTTGGCTAGTATGCTTTAATCCTAAACCTTTGCATTCCAGAAATGAGATGGAATAAAGATTTGAATAAAACCAACTTTTTATTTACAGTCCTGAACAGGAGGATCCAGTTTAAATTGAATTGTGCAAAGATGCCATCTTTTTGTGCAGAAAGGACACAGGGATAATTGATACCATGTATGCTATAATTTCATCACATAAAGACAGAAATGATGAAATTCTTGTTATTTGTGTAATGATGCCAAGACATGCAGGATATGGTTGTGTTTTGCCCCAATGCTTAAGCAACTTCATCGCCCTAGAAATCAGACTGCATCATCACTTACTATGACACAATCATAATCCTAGCATTATCTCTTTTCTGCTCTGTCCCAGTGACACTTCCTTCATTTCATTCTAAGCCCAAGTTGACTTTAGCTGTACCATTCCATATAATATTTCTCTTTTTATTCTGACACCATCCAACAGTTTGGAGGTATGAAGCAATTGCTATACAGTACCTTAGAGCAAAATCATGAGACTGACTGTAGATGTGGCTGTAGTCCAGTGGTGGGATTCAATTTTTTTTACTACCGGATCTGTGGCCGTGGCTTGGTTGGCGTGGTGTGGCTTGGTGGGTGTGGCTTGGTGAGCATGGCAGGGGAAGGATACTGTAAAATCTCCATTCCCTTCCCCCTCCAGGGGAAGGTTACTACAAAATCCCCATTTCCTCCCAATCAGCTGGGACTCTGGAGACAAAGAATAGATGGGAGCAGGGCCAGTCAGAGATAGTATTTACCAGTTCTCTGAACTACTCAAAATTTCCACTACAGGTTCTCCAGAACTGTTCAGAACCTGCTGAAACCTACCTCTGCTGTAGTCACATTATGGTGTCTCTGCAGCATCCCCAACCATTATTGAAACAATAGAAATTCTGTCTCCATTACTGTTATTTTGGCACAGTGATAGTGGGATAACTTTAGAAGATGTCATAAGTTATTGGTAAACGACTGGAAAAAATGCATAAAGGCAGAGAAGGGATTGGCAGTGGGCAGAGTAAATGTAATGCCAGTAGAATTTTCCTGTGACTCAAGGATCAGTGGGTAGCAATATAACTCTCTAAAGTTCCACAGGCAATCCCAACAACTACAGAATTACCCAAGGTTAACTGAAAATAAATGAAAACTACCCCTATTGACACTGGGCCCACACATAATTATTAGCTATGGTCTGCTTAATCCATGGGTCTCTGAATAAAGGCCAATATGCCTAAGCAACATAATGAGCCATATTGTAATTAAGGTTTTCATGATTTATACTCCATTTCATTCAGAAGAAGCAGGAAGACTATAGTATGATACAGTGGACCATTGATCCTGGGCATGAAAGCCATAAAATATAGCACTAAAGCAACCTTTCACACCTGCTGCCTCCTAAATATACTATACTTCAACTCTCATAATTTCCCAAAGTCCATGATGGCTAGAATACATCTATGGTAGAAGGTACCTTAGATTCAAGATCTCATTTTGTTATTTTCTGTTACTCACAATAACATAAAAGGTCGAAAGAAGAACTACATGATCTAGGACACATTCATTGCATTGCTCTAATTAAATCCCTCCTAGACATCTTATGACCATTGCCAGAAAGTTGCACAGAACAAACTGTTGATTACTAAGAGCTTCCACTTATTTGCTAAAGGATGTCCTGTCCCAGTGATTTATTGTTTTATCCAGAATTTACAGTTCTGTAAAATAGAGCTATCTGATTTGGGCTGCAAAAACCCCAAATGATTCAGATGACCACAAAAAAATACAGGGCAGATCTGGTAACGCCATGTAAGCAGTAAAACCAGGTAAAAAGTATATTTTGCTTACAATTCTAGAAATGTTTATAAGAGAAACAATGCAGTTAATTGCTGCACTTTTAGATAAACATAAATAGGATGTCCCTGTTTGGCAATTTTATCATTATTCCTCTGTCTAAAATACATCTTTCAGTCACCAATTTTATTTCTGATACCAATAAATAAATCAGCCACTTTTTACAGCTTAAATTAATCCATTGCCATGTGAAAACTTACTTGTATTTTTTTTTCTTTTCGAGGAAGTACATTTGTGTGACCAGATCAACCTTGAGTAGGCATTAGTAAAGTTCCTGGGAAGAGCCTGTATCTTAAGGAAGACGGGAGATACCTGCTACTAGTTAGCTATTCATCAGCAAAACAATGTCCTCAATACATCCGTTCCACCATTACATCAGTGACAACAACCATTTCAGCAGCTACAAAGACCTGGACCAGCGTTTTATGTTAACTTGCCAGGAGGTTATAACCAAAACAGCAAGGGATGAATTTTATCAAATATGCCTAATTAGGAAAGGCTGTAGGAGAACCCAAAATAATTTACCATAGGATCTTTGTTGGAAATTTGCTTCTCGTAATTTGTTTAAAAGCTTAATTCATACTTTATTCATACTTCACCTCTGAAACTTAAGCTCAGTCCTCAGATTTCTTTGTCCTCTGTGGGTTAATAAAATCTGACATTGTCTCAGCTTTATCTCCCCATAAATTTTTGGAATATACATTTTTGTCTCATCCTACTTTGTTTCTCCATTGTCCTTAACATAACTTGCTCCAGATAAAAATAGTTAAGAGGAGCAGGTAAGCAGCCCAGTACTGCATGCATTTAAAATAATCCTTTGAATGAAATGATTCCAGAGGTAAGATGACATGTTGGATAGGGCATAAATCATCATTCCAATTCCAGACCAAATGAATGGAACATTCAGAATGGTAGTAGATAAGGCTGCTTTCAAATGAAACATTTATTATCTAATTCTTCTGTTTAGTTATAGAACTAAATAAAACACCCTTCATTAAAGTATCCCTTTATTTTAATTTTTACTTTATTATGGGCTTCATAATTATCGGGAGTATCCTAGTTTGGAGAACTACTTTTGAACCTTTACAGCCTGACTGGGTTGTCACTCCCAGTTGCAAATGTGTCCAAAGCCATTTCTTTACTAGTGATTTACAGTTTCACCCAACCATTACTTTGGTGATATAGCAGCAGCAATGAACACAGACTTCATATCGCCACAATGGTGGCTGGGCCCTGCTATAAATCACTAGGAAGAAAAGTCTTTAGATTACTGTTTATTTTCAATTTGACTTTATTTATAAATGTTAAATAGAATTAATCATAGTTAGTGCCACTGTGAAAACTATCATTCTATCCCTATTTTTTCCCAATGTTTAAGTTATTATCGATTCATAAAAGACCAGCCTTATCTTATTAAAACTTTTGTAAAACCCAAATATATAATTTCTCTGGAACAAGGCCAGCCCTGTTACTAGGATGAATGGGGCAGCCTCAAACAAGTGATTTTGGGTTACAGAAAAGAGTACCACGTGTTTAGGAGTTTGATTATAAAAATATGCTTATCCATAGGTAGATATATCTTTATCTAAAATGGCAAGCGTTTGTGAAATTTTCTGCATTAAACACTAAAATAAGCTGGCCAGCTACAAGTACAACGAACGCTATCTTTAAAGGGGAGACCTATTTTTGCTTTAACTTATAAATTTAAAATGTTTTGGACCAGCTGGAAAGGTTTTTATGGATACAATTATTGTGGGGTTTTTTGCCCTGCATTGTTAATTATTCTATATTTAATTTTATTTTTTCCTTTCTTGATCTGAAGTTAGATACCCACATCTGCATTCCTTCACTTTCCCAGACCCATTTCTAAAAAATATTCCGTTGACTATTATTTCCCCTAATAAAGCAGCAATTGTATGAAGTTCTTTTTTTTTCTGTGAATAGATTAACAATTTTATTATTCAGCTCTTTCAGAATTTCAGGTTTGTGCTCTTATTCTCAGTTGCTTATTAATTATTAATTTGACTATTAACCTCAGAATTTTCTATCTTGCTATAATTGGACATTTTGGGATACCATATCTGAAAGGCAACTTGTGACTATCTATCCAAGACTTCACAAGTAAAGACTAATGCAAGCATTTCAGTTTTCATTAATAACTTATTCTTTCTATGTCTTACCTTCTCCCTGGATAGTTTCCAATTTCAGATGTATTCAGAGTCCAAAGTATTTCACGTTGTAACGTATACAAAGAACTTTATTCATTTCAATACTTGTAACAACTTGTTTCTCATTTTTCTTACCATTGGCTAATCTTAATTTCAACTGGCTAAAGTTTCTGCTTTTCATTTTTCTCTTTGGTCAAAGAAAAGCTACTTGTCTTCTATAGTTTCCTAGATGGTGCTCATTATAGATCCTGGCACCCTCTTGAACTTGTTTTATCTTAGGGTATGATATTTTATCTGAGCTTCTGTTATTGTGAATTTAAATAATGTCAAACTTCCGGAAGGTATTTGACCTCTTGACCCTCCTTTCAATGAATCATCTCATTTCCTCTTTCAAAATTAAATGAGATTATGTTGGACTTGACAGGCGAAATCCTGCTAAAATATATCTCACATCCATGTTATGTTAAAAAAAATATTCCCATTGCTATTTCTAAGTGGTATTTTAATGCTTGCTCAGTGCATCAAAGCTTGCACATCTCTAAAGATTAAAACAAAATTTCTAACTTTCTCATGAACATTATCATCTTTAGCTCATGTGTGAATACATTGATTCTTATGGCAATATTTTCTCCTCCAGTTGCACACCTGTTTGTTGCTTGTTTTTCCTTCCATCTTAAAGATAATGAGAGCATACAGGTAATTCTCGACATATAACTGGTCATTTTACGACCATTGAAAGTTATAATGAACATGGAACAGGTGCTTTGAAGCCTGCAAAACAGCCCCAGATCATAATCACCTAACTATGTGACTTGTTTGGTTAGCTTTGCCACCCGTTGTGGCATTCTGGGGTGGTGGTGGAGGTTTGTCAGTTTCTGGCATTTTTATCAGCTTCTGGCAAAAAAAAAAAAAACTATTCAAGCAAATGGATTCACTTAATTATGATGCCATTTATTTAATGATTGCCACAAGAAGTCTAAAATCATTATTTCATGTCCCGTGGGTGCCTCATAAGCATAATTACTTCTGACTGGATTTCTGATCCGAGTTATGGTAGTAAATCAAGGACTAACCATATCGTCAGGTGGTATTTGGGACTTCTCCATTTTTATTGCTGACCAATACTTGGAAGGATTGCTTTGTTTCAATGAAAGTTTATACAAAGAATCTCTTTGAAGCCCTTCCTAAAACTTCCACCTCTAAAAGTGAAGCTACATTGCCTCATGCCTTTCATTGGACTATTTCATCAGGCAGAAGAGAATGCAGTGGATGTGCAGTACATAAACAGAAGCATCTCAAGACTTAAAATGGACACCTAACATCAAAAACATCATCAAAAAATCTCAACAAAGAATGTTCTTTCTGCGCCAACTCAAAAAGCTCAAACTGCCTAGAGAGCTGCTGATTCAGTTCTACAGAGGAATTATTGAGTCTCTCATCTGGACCTCCATAACTGCCTGGTTTGGCTCTGCAACCAAACAAGACAAACACAGACTTCAACGGATAATTAGAACTGCAGAAAAAACAATTGCTACCAACCTGCCTTACATTGAGTCAAAAAGAGGGCTGTGAAAATATCTACAGACCCCTCATATCCTGGACATAAATTGTTTTAACTTCTACCCTCAAAACAATGCTATAGGGCACTGCACACCAGAACAAGTAGACACAAGGACAGTTTTGCCCCAAATGCTATCACTCTGCTTAACAATTAATTCCCACAACACTGTCAACTAATTTGCTAAGACTGTATTACTATTATTCTTCTCTTCCTTACTAGTATCTATCTCTTCTCACTTATTACTATAACCATGTTGCTTGTATATTTCAATTTATATTGTTTTTGTTTCCTAGTACAATTTAGCGTATTAGTTTATTAGTAAACCTGACTATCACTAAGTGTCGTATCTTTTTATTCTTGGTGATTGTATTTATTCTTCGTATGTACACTGAGAGCATATACACCAAAGACAAATTCCTTGTGTGTCCAATCACACTTGGCTAATAAAGAATTCTATTCTATTGTACTTTTTTGGATACGTTAGTGACATTTTGTATTTTGCAGACTGAAGTCTACACATCTTAGTTTTTGTACTATCTAGTCAACTAGCCTTAATGCTGAAAATCATTTTCTCTTTTTCTTTTCATTCATCTAGGGAAGACCATTGATATCTTTGATACCAGCAAATAAATTTTATAAATAAAATAAATACCTTTATCAAAAACATATTCAAGGTTATAAAATAATTTTATGATTTGTTTTAATGTTGTAATTAATGGTATTTTTTGCCTGAGAATTCCATATGTTCATGAGTTTTAGCTCAGCTGTAAAAATTCACATGGTTTCACATGATCTCTGAAACTCTTTCTTGTAATAATTTTGGAGTAATGTTTGCTCCATTCTGATTTCTCAACCACTTTCCTTAGCCAGAATCCTTCATGGAGGCTGTATTTTGGAAAGACGTGTTTGCAACCCCCCCCCCCTAAAAACAAATTATTGAGACAAATGCTCTGATACATTTAGTTCTACAACTCCATGTTTGTATTCCTAAATAATGATTTTGCACCTGGCTGTTATTGGGGTTTTATGCATAAATTAATGTTGTGGCTACTGCTGCAATGTCTCAATTATCCATTTGTAAATGGAACTGACAGTGACCTTGTTTACAGAGCTATTAGGATAATAAAGTTGGCACAGCATTTTGTGCCTGGGGGAGGACATAATAAATATGCAAATAACCAAATCTGTAACTATCCCTCAAAGCTTCATCCAGAGGGCTCATTTATAGTACAAAAGAATTATTTGTACAGAGAGAGGGAAACATGACCTGTTGATATATCTGAATTTCTTTGTGGATTTTGTTGCTACCTGTTGGAGCATTTGATGGAAAGACGAGTTATATATAACTTTGTGATAATTCTGCCCTTGATTATTTAGGTACTATGGAAGAAAATTTGGGGATGCTATTGTTCAGTTCTTTGGGAATTGTCCTGGGTACAGTATATTCAATGTTTTTCAACATCTCTGTGACACTGCTATGATGAATCAGCCATGTGCTTAGGGCTAGTTAATATCAATAAGATGGTGAAACTCTGTGAATTCAGGAAATAAGTTCAATCTGCTGAGAAATTAAGAAAGGCCAGTGAGCGAAAACAGGATTTTGTTTATAAATTAATGTGCTGCTTACTAGTGATTGAACAGCTAACTAGCAGAAAATAGATGTTACTTCTTACAGTATATGAAAGCAATAGATGATGAAAGTATGGCATGTGGGTTAGAGTAGTTTCAGACTTAGAGTATGATGCAGCATGACATTATATGTGCAACACTATGAGAAAATTTCCCCAGCCTCACTGATGCATGCCACTGTGGCAGCTTTTCAAATATTAACCTGAAAGGACACATCTACAGTAGACTTCTGTGTTAATATAAGAGCTGATAATTAAGTATATAAAATGGGATGCACCTAGCTTTGTAACAGTTGCAAAGCTCTTTGGATGTTACACAAATAACCTTATTTCTTCTACTCTATTTTTACCCATTTCTGTGCTTTGCAATGAGTCTGTGCCATAGGTGTGGCAGTTTCTGTTCTTACAGGTCTCAGGATAGGCCCATCAGTCAATTTGTTGTACTTAACCCTTCCCTAGAAAGGAAGAAGAAACCCCCCCCCCCAAAAAAATTTGGGCACCCAAAAACCTTATGGAGGATTAGTATTGAGAAAATGCTGATTTGACATAAAATGCAGTGGATTCATTTCATTTATCAAAAAATTCTGTGTAATATATTTTCCCCCAGAATATTTGGTTTTTTGACCTGTTACTCAAGAAGGTGTGTCTCTTTTTAACAGCATGAGAGGAGTTTTCTTCTGAAAATAATGTTTTAAGTGCTACATTTTCTAAATTTTAGGCACTAATGGGAAAAAAGATGTATACTGCAATCTTGCTGGATTTTAATAATAATGCAAAGTTTGCTAGTCAATTCAAGCTAAAAGATATATATTTGCCAGATGGTAGGTTACTATGGAAGAAATGATTGGTTTCAAAGCAGAAATAAATGCTATCATTATTTGAATATTAATGCAATCCATCCATGTGAGCAAGCTGCACTTTCTTTCTGCCAAAGAACAAAATTGCATAGAAGAGACTACTGCATTAGGCACATAATCCAAAGGAAATCCTAATTTATATGCTAATTAGCCCTCATGTTAAGAATTACAGGGTTAATTAAGCATATCATCCCACCCACAATTTTATCAGCAATAGACATGGTGGTGCAGAGCAGACATCTTGCTGTTTGATCGAGTTAACTACCAATAGCAATTATTTAGGGCTACTTCTTCTTTCAAAGCAAATCTAGCAAGTTAAACCACATTTTGTCCAAAAGAAAATCATTAATGTGAAGGAGGTTTTTTTATGATGAAAGGAAAAGAGAAGAGAAAAAGACATTGGAATAGGGAGGGAGAAAGTATACTACACACAGTGGTACATAGCCTGAACTTTATGTTTAATTAAACTGGGTTGGCTTCAGTTATTGAACATGAAATAGCTACTAATTGATTGAGAAGACAGCCACTGAGGTTCAACAGCTTTGTAATAAATGCATCTCTTATGGTACGGTTGTTAAAGCTAAATATATTTTAATCATCAATTTTATATTTAATTAGGATCCGGAACCCATCTCATTACATTAAAATTAAATCCTTATTTCAGACTCTTGGAGCCTGACCATATAACTGCATGCTGGGTTTGCTAAAGGGAAGCTTACAAGTCATTCTGCTTTGCAGTTTTTGGTCCTGTTGTAAAAATGTTTTAGAGAGCAATGTGAAAATAATATTGCTTTATCTAGCAAGAAATGCAGTTGTTAGCTTAGAAGCTGCAGGAAGAAGGCACTGATTATTGCTACAACATCCGTAATGTTAAATTTGTGTTAATCTATTTTTGAAAACTGGATAGATTCACATATTACTATGGTTGGACTAGATTTATATGTGTTTACAAAATTGTACAAAATATGTACAATGGTTACATGGTTATGAATTACATCACTGAATTGCTGACATTTGTCTAATAGCCTTAAAAAAAGGATTAGTGTTGAGTAATTTCAATACTTTCTCAAACAACAATTTATTTGTTTAAATGTACACATTTCTGGATTCTTCAGAAAAGATGCTTTTATCATTGCTATTTTTATTTTATGCAAATGTCAACATTTTTTAAAGTTATAGAGTATGAAGTCATAATGAGAGCCAATTTGAGTTTCATTCAAATGATGTTATGCTAGACAAAATTGATAGGGTACAGCTATCAATTTTGAATAACGTAACTTAAAAATCATGTCAGAAATTAATTCACAGAGATCACAGAATATATTACATACATGTTTCATAACAAATAAAGCAGTAGAAATTCTTCAAAAGAAGTGCTTCATAAGATCTACACAGTTTGTCTATTTAATTTTTATCTCGACTTTATTTTTGGTCAACTCAAGGCAGTGTTCATACTGAATATTCCTGACTCTTGTTTCCTCACAGCAACGACCTTCTGTAATGGGTTGGGATGAAGAAAGTGATTGGTCCTATATTTCTTATCTGGATTTCATGCCCAAAGGAGAGCTAGAACTTTTAGTCTCCCAGTTTCTATCCTAGCATGTTAGTTGCTACACCATAATGGTTGTCAAAGCTCCCAAGATCCCAGTAACTCTCCCTAAAGTGATAGTATGTGACATGTCAAGACAGTAAGGAGTAGCTGACGAAGCAACCGTGTGAACTTGGAAAAACATGTAGCAACTTTATTGATTCAAAAATATTTCACACACTTCTGAAAGTTGCAAAGCATCTTTTAGAAGGATTACACAGCCCTTATTCTACGTCCCATGCTTTTTAAAAATGAGGATGTTTTGGAAATCAGAAAATTGTAACAGAGAAATAAACTTGAATCTTCCCTTCTTCGCTTCATTTTTGTTGCAGTGTCCCAAATGAGAAGACTTATGTGTTAAAAATGTATAGAGGACAATAAAGAGGAAGGCAAATTGCAGAAGATAATTAGTGGGTCAGGAAGAGTTAAACCTCCTCACTACTATTGTCCTACTGCTTAAAAAACCCTCTCCAGAAATGACTTCATTGAGAAATAGCAGCTGTCGAGATTTATCACTTTTGTTTTTACAACATTTGGTCTGTCCACTGAAGTCATGAAATGTTTAAAGAAGAATATGGAAGAACTGGAGCCATAACACTGATAATGTTTTAAAAATGTATCATGCCCTATTAAAGATAAGAGAACAATGGAATTAATCTCCCTGTTGATTTCAGCTTGGACATAGAAACACAAGCAAACAGGAATAACAAAACATCATTTAAAGTCATTTTATGTCCTTTTAAGACGGGATAAATAACCTTTTGCTCTATAAGAATGCTATTTCTTTTTCATGAGGGCTTCAAAGTAGTTGAGAAGTCCAGAGTATTTTGGCGGTTTGTCTTTAAATGTAAGATGGCCATATTAGGACCTATTCTGCAGTTATCATGTGTGATCCACTTATAACCATCATTGTTCAGCAATCATGATGAAAGTAGGTTCTGAGAATTAGAAAGGGGACCTGAGAGATCTAAAGTGGGCCAGGAGTTGCTTCTATTCCTCAAGTCATAAGTTGTTCACTTTGCTTAAGGTAGTCTAACCACTGACATATTAAGCATACCACTTTGGTTAAGTGTTTAAGATTATTTAGCATATGGAATAAATACAATTTTAGATTTTGCCTTAGATCACCTTTGTGCTTTCAGCACAAGAAACATTTTATAGATAAGTAAATATAAATGGGTGACTTGCCATGATGTACTAAATTTTCTCAAAAGGTTTATAATATGAAATCAAGAGGAGGTTGGATAACAAAGGGATATCCATATTGATGGTTTTCTTATATAAAAAGTATCACAAAGTTTTAAGACGGATAAAAGATCCTATGGCTTTGAACAAAATAAGACTGAGTTGGAAACATGTACCAATGATGATGATATTATTGCTAAAATGTGTAAAGATTTGTTGAAATATAAGACTGAAGAACAAATGAAATAATAGATGATGAAATGGACTAAAACTTTTGGTTATAGATAGTATACAAATGGATCAATGAGGAAATACGTGGTTGAAATTTGCTTTGTTTTAGCCTTAAAAGATAATTTTTGTGAAATAACAATAGCACTTAGACCAGTGGTTTTCAACCTTTCTTATGCCGCGACCCCTTAATATAGTTCCTCATGTTGTGGTGACCCCCAACCATAAAACTATTTTTATTGCTACTTCATAACTGTACTTTTGCTACTGTTATGAATCACAATGTAAATATCTAATATGCAGGATATATTTTCATTGTTAAAAATTTGACTGACTGACAGAGCTGAAGAAGCTTCTCGGATGGGAAGTGAAATGTCTTCAAGGAAAATCAAAGAAAGTTCAGTTGCCTCTTGAAAAAGCACCTTTGGGATAACCCTGACCTGGACGACTGGGAATTTCCATTGACATATAGAGACGAACAGTCATCTTCCGATAAAACCTCCCCTTCGCAAATGAAGTTACTAGTGCAGCCCAAACTCTTTTAAAATCACCTCCATCCCTCTCCACTTGCAGGCCACAGAGGGGCCGAAGAAGCAGGAACAGTTGCTCGCTTTGTTCTTTCCCTCACTTTGTTCTTGACCAAAAGGCACAGCACCGATTCCCCCCACCCCTCCTGCCATCGGCAGAGTTCACCTCAGCCTCCCGCCAGATTTCTGAAGCACCACACAGGCCGCTGGTTCCCTCAAACTTTTCTTGCCCCGGCGAAGGCGCTCCCGCACCGGAGACGGCATTGGCGGCCTCCTAATGATGCTCTTCCAGCCGCCTCCAATCAGAAGCAACAGGAAAGGAGAAAGGCAATGGCATCGCTGCTGCACACGTGCCGAAAGAAACTTAGTGGCCTCAATTCAATAAGAGTTTTTGGAAGCTTTCATTAAAAAGGAAAGGATTGAAGCGAAAGCATGCCAAGATGCTGCAAAGTTTGTCTAGTAACCTAACACCATGGGAAATTTGTCTTTTCCGATGGTCTT
>JANHGD010005699.1:137899-150750 GCA_027560375.1 Imantodes cenchoa | reverse complement strand
CAGCCCATCTCCAACTGTCTTGACTCTTGTCCTGCTATTTGGAGCAAGATGGAATCTGGGAAGAGAGAGTGAGACTGACTATGCGCACCTCTCCCTCACTTTAATCCAATTCATGCACAAGTTTTGACATTGCCCCAGATGTCAAGGTCATCTTCGCACACGATGGATGAACATCATTAGATAGAGCTTAACTAGATGGTACTATCCAGAGGTATTTATTTCAATTCCCAGTATTTATAACTGTGGAATTCTGGGAGCTGAAGTTCAGATCTCTGAGGGTGTCAGGATAAGGAAAACTGCTTTATGATTTATCATAATTAGAGCTAATTTAAGGATTGTACAATTTACAGTGCTTGTTGTATTTAAAGAAACTTCATTATCAACTGATTGAGCCTGCGTGGTCCAGATCTCAGCTTCGTATTCATTAATATTATTCCAGCCTTCATAAAAAATATTTGTTGCTTAATTAGTGTTATTACAACTGCACATATAATTGGATTTAGACAATTATTTTATTACTCTTCCAATTCAGAATTAATTAGCTAGTGTTCATATGGATCAATTGTGTATATTTAATGTTTGGGGTAGTTCCTTATTGTGATTTAGAATGATTGTTTTTCTTCACTCTGCAGGGATTCCTGACTGAAATCTCTCCAAGATTATCATTTAGCTAGCCAAATGATGATCATTTAGCTATCATACTGTATCATTTTAAGGAAATGATACCTTAAAAGCTTGAAAGAATAACCAATAATTCTGTGGAGTATGTGATAAATTTTTTTAAAAAATATTTATGTGGAAACCATCCATTCTCGTTATCCATTAGTCTACATAGCCATGTTTTCTAAATAAATAAATAAATGAAGCAAACTCAAGACAATGAACCAAAGTGAAATAATAATCTTAAAGCACCCTGCATTTACACTTGGGCCTTTAAAGGGAAAGGAGTTATGGCAGGGAAAGAGTTAACTTTTTCTATTCTTTGAATAATAAGCTTTGTTTTGTTTGCTTCTTTTTAGCAGCTAAATAATTAACTAATTAAGTATACTACCCAGAGGATGTTGTTAGATTTATAGCATGTAAAAAATGCAAATAAATAAATAGAGTGGTTGATTTGCCTTTATTCTCTAATGTGTAAAGGAGTATACATTTCAATATTGCCTTCAGCCAGGTAATAGCAATATATACATCTTTTAGAAAAAATAGTACATTAGGATATTACTAGTAAAAATAAAAACAATGCTAAAATAATATTTATAATGCTAAAATAATAGTCTTGTAGCATGTTAAAACAAAAACATCATTAAATATTTATTTATTCTGCAATGCCTTTCCAGACCAAAAAAATATTACTTGTCCAACATGTCTCTCAGGAAGAAATTTCATGAAGAGATATCATTCCTCTTCCTTTTATTCTCATTTTAAAAAAATAATAAATGAAATTTAGATTAAAAAATGATAGTAAGTGACTTTGTCAATTTAGATACTGCTATACACCAGATAAGCTCCTAAAAGTATAGACCCAGAACCAGAAAACATGATTGACTTTGCAGGCCCTGATTTTCCATGTAGACTTACAGTAACTCAGAGTATTGACAGACAGTAGTAGAATTAAAAATGATGATATCATACTGGAAACCCCAACATGCATTTTACACCTTGTTTAAAATACAAATTTACAACTTTTAAATATTTTTATCAGAAAATGAAAAGAAGAAACTAAACTGTGGAAGTGGATATTATGTTTCCAAAGTTGCCATCGATTCTATGCTGGAAAAGTAGGCAATCTTTACCAACAAGCAAGCATGGTCATGTAGATTTTTGAAGTGTTCTGAAGTGCTTAAGTTTCAAAATATCAAATACATTTCAGATGTTACTGTATCTTTTTGCTTTCCTCTGAAACCAAATAAGATTGCCCTTTTAGAATCTTTTTAAGGAAATATTGTGTTTTGCCTTTTTTACATTAGTGCCTGAAGTGGGTTTTCCCCCCCCCTCTAAAAGGTATAATCCATACTGAACCAGTTGTTTAGAACAGGCCTAGACAAATATAGATTATCCACATGTAAACCAATAAGGAGAAAATAGAAGCAATATGTGTAGTGTACAGTAGCTAAATTGTCTACAGTTTTAAGAGTTCTTTTATATTAACTGATTTCAATGCAGTTATGGTCTATTGAGTCAATGGTTTTTTAAAAAGGTTCTTAGATTTGATTTTTATCTCAGACTTTAGTAATGCCCCAGGAGCTGTTACATTTTACTTTAAAATACCTTGAAGTTGCATTATAAGGATTTGGGTTAACAAGACTAAAGTATAATGTATTTGTGTACATATTGTGTGCACATGTGTGCATCAGTATTTGTAATAAGATGGTCCAACTAACATTCTTTACATGCAGTACAATGTCCAGTGACACAAAGTAAACCAAATGACTACTTACCGTAATATTTATTCATTCTATTGTTGGTGCACCGATCTTGACTAAAAAGATTACAAGCAAGGTTATGAAGGAACATCTACTGCATAATAAACAAGCAAATACAAGTTTTGGTTTTCAGTACCATGGACAGTAGCCGGTTCATTCTATAAAGCTTAGCGAGAGCACTTCTTCCTAATTAATGGAAGATAGTCCATACCTATTAAAAATAAATAAATAATAAAAGAAAAGACCAAAACCTAATATGGACTTTGTGCTGTATTCTGCTTTCCTGTTTAAAAAAAGATATTAAGGACTTTCCCCCAAAAAGAAAGTGTCTTTTTTAAAATAAAATAAAAATCTCCAAAATAGGAGAAAGGAATGTTGTGTATGTTTATCACCTTATGTTACTTACAAAATAAAAAAGGAATAAAATATAATATAAATAAAAAAGAATAGAATGGCACGCAAAAGAAACAGGATTTTAGCTGTTCAGTATTTTGTTATTATTGGCACTTGACTGATGCCTTCTGTACAAAATCTGACATTTTATGAGCATTAGGATCAAGTCTGCTCTGTGTTTCTATGTATGAGAGTATTAAATTGTGTGGGATTTTTTTCACTTGAGGGCAAAACCTGCAGAAATACAACTATGTCTTGTATTATAAATCTACCCAAGAATATAATTAGGTTTTGCAGATTTGCAGGAGATAAGTTTGCAGACTTCAAACAAGATGTTTAAGTCGACCGTCTTCAGAAATCCCTCCCTCTTCAAAGTTCAAGAGAATTACAACTTTGCTTTCATATCTGTGAATTTGATCAGATGGCATGGAAATTACTTCCTGCCCCAAATAATTGCTTCACTTCCCCTTTGGTCTTTCTTTCAGTCTTCTGAGTATATCAGAACTGATACAGTATATCGAGGAAATGGAAAATGCATTGGCAATATCAATTGTTTCATAAATACTGTCAGGTAAGATATGCTGTTTTATTTCCTTTTTAAAACCTTATTATTGAAAAACCAATAACTTGTTATTTACTTTTTTTTCCAGCATACTGACTAGATATACTGCAGGCAATGAACCTAATAAAAAAGTAGAGCATCCTTCTCCTTCAGCTACCAGGCATAGCATATATCTTTAGAAGAATACTACCATTCATCTATATAATGTATGTAAGTATGTGTATGTATACACATATACGTATTTGTGATAGTGGTGAATATCTGTAGCTCGGGTGTAGGATGAGGGTGAAGATTCATTCCCTGAGCTTGAGAATTGGTTTCCAAATGTTTCATTACCAGCCTAGGTAATAACTTCAGCAGATATTACGGGTTATCATGTGGGGTTCTTCTGCTTCTAAGGGCTTTGTGTGGTCAGTAGGTCTTGTGATGGGGACGTCACATGAGGTGAGGGTGATCCATCAAAAAATCATCAGCTGAGATCACCCTCGCCTGATGTGACCTCCCCATCACAAGACCTACTGACCACACAAAGCCCTTAGAAGCAGAAAAAACACTGACACTGTTGTTCCCTAAACTCGATTGAAAATGTTAAGGAGCCTGGTAATGAAACATTCAGAAACCAACCTACAAGCTCAGGGAACAAACCTCCACCCACATGTACATATAGCATATGCATATTCATAGATGCACACCTTCAACAGCAATATAAGGATTTTGACTACTGGATTATGCTGTCCAATAGCAAGACTAAAGTATGGTGGAAGTGGTAATTTGTCTTTATAATTCCCTCATTTGGGGAAAACAAAATCCTTTCCCAAGATGACAATGATATTGTTTGTTACATTCAATGCTGTTAATATTATTTATATAGATATGGCTAACATATGGAGTCTAAAGGCCATCTAGACTGAATCTGTTAGAGGGTATACTAAGTTCTAGGAAATAAGAATTGTCAGTAGTTGATATCTAAAACATCACTGGCATCTCCAGAATATGGAAAATGTTTTGGTTAGGGATGATATTTAGGGGTGAACAACTAACCTGATACTGATTTAAGAGAAATAAAACAAAGCCCTTAACAGACAAGTTGAAATCACAGCAGAAAGAAAGCAATAAAAGAAATATCACATCAGTACAAACCTAAATTCCTTTCAAAAATTTACTCATTATATTCCAAATAATGCCAAATGTAATCCAATTAATTATAACATAGTATAAATCTTAGTGTTCCTTTACATCTCAACAATAATTGCAATGCAGAAATTATCAAGCAAGTGATAACCATAAAAACACTGAGACTTTTTGGTGATAGCATCTTGTTGGTAGACTATCAAACCTAGCAGAAGTGATATTGATTACTATTTTAGCCCCTTCCTACTAGTTCTATGATTCTATTTTGAAAATGTTTAAATGTGGATATAAAAACTGATCAGGAGATTAAACTAGATGGCCTAAGTGAACCCTTACAGTTCTACGATTTTATATTTTTGCTAAGCAATTAAAACTTGTTTTTTATTTTCATCTAGTTCTCAACCGTTTAATTTTTGGCTTCAAGTGCTTTCCTCAGGGGCATTTATATTTGATATCTAAACAATACTGTATGCTTTTTGGAAATTGTACAGATGGTACAGAAATACTTTATAATTTAAAAAACAAAACAAAATAATTGCTATAGTACCTTGCAATTTAGCAATGTTCAGGATTTTACTAAATTTCTGGACAATAATGATGCCATATGTTTAAAACCTGTCATATTAGTAGTTGCTTCTTTCCATGACTAATCTCCCCCCACCATTACCACCATATGTAAAATCTTCTCTGCTTACAGTACCAATTTGCCCTTTATCATTGCACAGAGGCCACTATTTCAATTTGCCCTGTTACATTTTCCATGGCAGCAAATTGTTATGTCACTGGGCACGATTATGAGTCAGTATATGTTAAAGGCTTACGAGTTAGTCTACATGACAATTACTACCAAAATAAGCAGAGGTGGGCTATGGATAGTAAAATGGCTTATGCAAATAGAATTATTCTCAATAATGATCAACACCAGGAGAAAAGATATTACATTGAAGCTGAGCTTCATTTTAAAAATGTTGTCTGAGTACTAGAGATCTTCTCAATCCTAATTTTCCCCTTTTAAGCCCTGTCATTTATACAGCCTATTAACCTTTAACTTTTATGACTGTCTGAACATGAAATACTGTCAGCATTTAAGCCTGAAAATACTAGAGCCACGACTTTACTAGAGTTTATATCTAGTAATGCAGAACTTCTGTTTTGACCGACCAAGAAAATTGATAGAATTATTATTTTGCAACTCCAGAGGAGAGAGAGAGTAGATCATTTTGGCTTAAAAAGAAATCCAATAAAGAAACATAGGGTTTCATTTATGTCCTTTGGTCTAATTGATAGCCTTATTTTCATATTCATTATATATAAAGGTTTCTTCCAGATATCAGGATCAGTAGTTTCACTATTGAGTTAATCTGCTGTTTAAAACCAATTTAAAAAACCACTAGCATTTACAGATTGTATGGATGAACTATGGTATGCAATTGCTATACCAGCATTCTATAGCAATTGCTATACCACCAATTGCTATAAGAACCACAGTGGCGCAGTGGTTAGAGTGCAGCACTGCAGGCTACTTCTGCTGACTGCCGGCGGACTGCAATTTGGCAGTTCAGATTTCACCAGGCTCAAGGTTGACTCAGCTTTCCATCCTTCCAAAGTTGGTAAAATGAAGATCCAGATTGTTGGGGGCTATATGCTGACTCTGTAAACAGCTTAGAGCGGGATGTAAAGCACTGTAAAGCAGTATATAAGTCTAAGTGCTATTGCTATTCAAATATAAAGTACAGTAAATATGCACATTTTAGGATACCTAATTTTGAGACTTACAGAACAACAATTACTTATTGTCATTACTGCTGGTGTGGGTAGCAAGGTTTAAAATATAGAGAGGATGAATTTGAATCATTGCTTTGCAGTTGTTGAGAAAATTCTCTATTTTAAAAAGTGATGTTGTAAATACAGAACGATACAGTGCAGAGCCCAAGCATTTTAGATTGTTACTTCTGAATCTCTTGTGAAAATTTATTTAGAGCAGGCATGTTCAACTCATGGTCCAGCTAGTAATACAACCGTACAAGGTCATACACTTTTAACATTATTAGGTGATTTATATAAATTAATTATGTTATATATTTTATATGCAGTCCAAGGCCTCTTCACTCAATGTGGTCCAGGCAGGTTGGACATCCATGATTTAGAGCAGGGGTCTCCAAACTTGGTCACTTTAAGACTTGTGGACTGCAACTCCCAGAATTCCCCAGCCAGCTTTGATGGCTGGGGAATTCTGGAAGTTGAAGTCCACAAGTCTTAAAGTAGCCGGGTTTGGAAACCTCTGATTTAGAGGAACATTTTTAACCCTGTATCTTATTTTACAAATTCTACCAACTAGAATTGCATTCCACTGAGTAGAATGGATTTTCTGATGGGGAGATAAATACCCACTGAATCAAGACATTTTTCCTCAGGAAGGAAGAAACTTCCTTTCTTTCTATCTATTTTTCATACCAAATTTTCTGAAATATATACAGTACTCCTAGTTTGCTCAATTATCTTGTTTCATTTAGAAAGTTCAACCTGGTTTATACTGACCATGATATTATTAACGTTCTCTTACAGACCATGTGTGAACAAGGCCAGGCTCATGGGCCACACTTTGGTTTTATTTAAAAGCTTAAATAAGAGTTTTAAGCCAGAATTTCTGGGTTCAGCTGACATGAAGAATGATTTCTGATTTTCTCCCTCTAAATAATAGGTTTTTTATTATTTGATATTGAGCTGGTAAGATAATTAAATATGTATAATAGAGATGGGTTGCAAAAAGCTGTACAGTCACTAGATCACAGCAATAGAAAATGTTAACTCTGTAAAGTTTCTTGAATAAGAAGTGAAATGTCTTCAAAGAAAAACCAGAAAGCCCAATTGCCTCTTGAAAAAGCAGCTTTGAAACAACCATGGCCTGGATGACTGGGAGTCTCCATAGACCACTTTCCATAGACCACTCTCCCTCTTCTATTGATAGAGTCAAGTGGCAGTGCAGAAGTTAGATTCATGACTCCAAACAATGTATTTATCAATCTGGAAGAATGTTTAAGATCTCACTGCTTTTGTTTTTCATCAGAATGCACATAGAAAAGGGCTTGTGTTACCACGAGACAACAGTAATTTTATCATCAATTTAATCCCTTTTGCCCCCTGTGAATCCTGCTGCAGGATTATTTCATCTTCACATCATAGAAAGAAACAGTCCAAAGACACCAGAGATTAAACATGATAAAAGAGCCAAGCATACAAGACACATATAACTGATCCTTTCTTAAAAACTTAAATCTCCAGAAAATCCACAACCCTCCAATTCTGATAACCGGGGCTATCTGCAGAGAAATCTCTCTTATGTGTAAACTCATGATAATGAGGTCTCACTCATGAGAAGGTCTATATCTCAGCTGAGTATTTCATCACTGAATTTTCACCTGACGTTTTGGGAGCTGGGTAATATTTCATCATCTTCTTATGCAGAAGACCAGTCTTTGGTTACATAAATATCCGATGCTGGAGACAAGTTGTTTTTCAATGCTCAAAATCAGATCCAGATTGTGGGGAGGACTTTGATCTATCCTTCAATAAAATTGTTTCAGGAGAGAAATGGTATATATGAACACAACACCCTTTCCAAATTTTGCAAAGGATTTCTGACAGAATTCAAGGGTCCAGAGAGAAGAAGTGATGGATTCAATAGCCAAATGGTATGGATCACCCCATCCAAAAAAAGTAAGCATCTTGTGAAACTGGACTCCTGTGTAATGAAATTTATACAACCGACCCAGATTGGAGCTTGCAATATGTATTCATTTTGTCCACATCACACAAGCTATATTTTGTTTAATGATGGTCTGTTGAATAATGAGAGTTGGTTTAGTTCTTAGATCATGTTAAGGTGAAACTAAAGGCATCTCATGATTTCATAGAAACTCAGTCATGGACTGGATCTTGTTTTCTCTTTCTACCAAGTTCTAAACAAGTTAGGAAAGGTACCATCTTCAGCTGTAAGTTTCCTCATTTAGCTCTTTGTTTTAGTGCCATTCCTTTTTTAATATTTACCTAAAGTTCTCATCTTTCCAGCCTCTATTTCATAGTTAGTATAAGGCCAGCCTGAAAGATAATGTATTGCAACTGTTATATTATTTATTTCAAAGTCAAGTTATTGATTATTGCCCACTGAAAGTGACAAATGGCATCTGAGAAAGGCACGGTCAGCGAGTTCCATTAAAAAAATGATAGTATTGCTCATGGATTGTTAAAAGATTCAGTTTAGGTACTTTATAGGTTTATATCCATCACAATTTAATGACCAAATGATGAAAAATATGAGTTGTGAGCAATTCCTTTCTGTTCCAGTTTAATGTTCAAGCAGTTAGCAAAATAACACAGTTTTGGTGTGAAAGCTTCATACACCCAGACCTGATAATACATAATAGAGTAATTATCTTTAAGGTTCCTTTTTTTCTTTCACTCTCAAACCAGGGAAACATTAAAGAACAGGCTACAATTTTTGTCTTTTGGATTAAATAGAAGTTGGTCAAATCACAGGTTTCTCTGTTCAAGATCTACTTTTCCTAAAACTGCCCTCAACAACAATGACCTTTAAAAATGAGTGGTAGCTATGTCCATAACATAATATATCTCTGATGAAAAAATAAACCTGGCTGTCCCCACTTGCAAAATGTGACAAATGCAAGCCTTTTGCTAATGCTTATGCTACATCAATTGTCTTAAAGATAGCACAAGAACCTGCATCATTTAAGAAAGTTAATATATAATGCATTATGCATTATGAAAGCCTTAGTAAGGCCGCACACCTGGAATACTGCATCCAGTTTTGGTCACCACACTATAAAAAAGATGTTGAGACTCTAGAAAAAGTGCAGAGAAGAACAACCAAGATGATTAGGGGACTGGAGGCTAAAACATACATGAACATTGCAAGTACTTGGTATGGCTAGTTTAGTGAAGAGAAGGACCAAGGGAGACATGATAGCAGTGTTCTAGTATTTGAGGGCTGCTGCAGAGAGGAGGGGGTCAAGTTATTTTCCAAGGCACCTGAAAGCCAGACAAGGAATAATGGATGGAAGCTGATCAAGGTGAGAATCTACCTAGATATAAGGAGAAATTTTCTGACAGTGAGAACAATCAACCAATGGAACAGCTTGCCTTCAGAGGTTGTGGGAGCTTCATCACCGGAGGCTTTCAAGAAGAAATTAGACTGCCATTTGTCAGAAATGGTGTAGGGTCTCCTGCTTGGGTGGGAAGTTGGACTAGATGACCTACAAGGTCCCTTCCAACTCTGTTAATCTGTTATTACTGAAAGTTAATTATTTATAATAAAGAGGTCAGTTGGGTGGGGCTGCATTTCTAGAGTTGGTGAATTTTGCTTCTTTAGAGAACCTGCAGTTTTCTCTGAGGAAAGATTGAGGACAAGCATCAATGTTACTATTCTTCAGAGAATAATGGACTACAAATAGTCCTTGACTTACAACAGTTCATTTAGTTACATTTGAAGTTATGACTGGCACTGAAAAATGTGACTTATAGTTATGATCTTTGCAGCATCCCCATGATCATGTGATCAAAATTCAGCTGCTTCAACTGGTTCATATTTATAATGGTTTCAGTGTCCCAGGATCATGTGATCCCCTTTTGTGAACTTCTAAGTCGTAAAATTGGGCAAAACTCACTTAACAAATGTCTCACTTAACAACAGAAAATTTGGGCTCAATTGTATTTGTAAGTCAAGGATTACGTGTATTTTAAATTGTTCAATTGATTATATGATTCCTACAAATGATTTCCATGGGGATAGCCCTCATTTATCGCAACCAGGGGTGGGTTCCTCCCAGTTCGGACCAGATCTCCCAAACCGGTAGCGATCCACTGGTGATGTCACTGAACTGGATTGGCTGGTACCAGTCCGTGGAGGCCGCCATCTTTTTTTCAGAATTTTTAATGATTTTTTTTACTGTTTTGAAGGTTTTTTTTCCTGTTCTGCTGCTTGAAAAAGGGCCTTCCCGCCCGCCCCCGGATTTAAACTGACCTTTATTCCTTCACCCGAAGCACAGCTGATCAGTTCCTCAGCTGTGTTTCAGGCTGATTCCAGCTACTGAGCATACGGGGAAGCCAAATTGCATGAGGAACAAGCACGTGCATGCACATGAGCGGAGCATGCACACGCGCGCAAAACATCGCAATGTGAACTGGTGGCGAAGGTAAGTGAAACCCACCCCCTATCGATTTACCAGAAACATTGATATCCTAACACCTGGGTCATTTCAGCATCAGGAGGCTTCACAGTTAGGAAGTAATGTTTCACCTGTGTATTCAACTGGGCTTCTCAATTCAGCTCCAAAAAATCCCACAACCTAACCTCTGCTTTCTAAAAGGAAACAAGAAATGAAGGCAGCAATAATTCTCTACACATATGGAGAAAATTTACCTCATTATTGTTAGTACGGATGACAAGTGGAAAAGCAACATGGGAGTAACCAATGCTGTTGCGTGGTGTCAGAGATGGACCAAATATGACTTCAGGTGAAGTATGTTTGCTAGGCTAAATTGCAGAACCAGAGGCTCCCCTGAGAGCTGACATAAATTGGGTAAAATAATTGATCCACATCGCTTTGAATCAATTAGTTAAATTCTGTATCTTTTTAGCATTTTCATATTATCCTAGGGAACTTCAGGGAATTATTGTATATTAGGCTTAACTCACTTGTGTTACTGCTTTATCTAAGACATAAAAAATTAGCCTTCTAATAGACTTCAGGTACTCCTCACCTTATGAACACAACTGAGCCCAAAATTTCTGTTGCTAAGTAAAAAATGTGTTAAGTGAGTTTTGCCCCATTTTATGACCCTTTTAGCCACAGTTGTTAAGTGAATCACTGCAGTTGTTAAGTTTGTCTTGCTTCCCATTGACTTGGCTTGTCAGAAGTTTGCAAAAGTTGATCACATATCTCCAGGACATGCAACTGTCATAAATATAAGTCCGTTCCCAAGTGTCAGAATTTTGATGACGTGACTGCAGGGATGCTGCAATGAACATAAGTATGAAAAAGGGTCAGAAGTCATTTTTTTTCAGTGCTGTCGTAACTTCGAATGGTCACTAAACGAGCTGTTGTAAGTCAAGCACTACCGGTACCTGTATTTGTGTAATACTAGTTGGAGAACAAAACCCAAAAATGATCATTGTGTGAGACCTGTGTGGGAGATTACAAATAATTAGTGATAGTACAATTGCTTATTTTTACTGTAGATGTATACATCTCACAAAATATTTTCCTATTACACCCAGGGGTGAAATCCAGCAAGTTCTGACAGGTTCTGAAAAACCGGTAGTGGAAATTTTTGAGTAGTTTAGAGAACCAGCAAATACCACCTCTGGCTGACTCCAGAGTGGGGTGGGAATGGAGATGTTGAAATATCCTTCCCCCAGGAGTGGGGAGAAAATGGGGATTTTTGCAGTATCCTTCCCTCGCCATGCCCACCAAGCCACGCCCACCAAGCCACACCTACAGAACCGGTAATAAAAAAATTGGATTTTACCACTGATTACACCCTAATGCAAACATAATTGGACATTGATTAATGAGGATTAAATATGGAAATTAAAAATTAAATTAAAATTAAATTAAAAATTTCCAAAGTTGTGCTGGAGGCAGTGTATCTAGGCATTTAAGGGGGAAAAAAAATACATTTCAGTTAATCTTCTCCTCGTTCTTCTTATGCCTTTTACCACTTCTACGATGTCCTCTGCGCAGCCACAGAAAGTGTAAGTACAGCTACCGTATATATTCAAAAGCACTGAGATTGAGATGAAGCGTATGTAGATGACATCTGTGCAGCTTCTTGGCCAGGCTCTCCTCCAATTCCAGAGCCAGTTCCTATAGTATACGCCCTTACGGAACACCTAGAACAGGTCTGTCTCATGGTGCACTCTAAAGAGCTTTAACACGGATTATTCTAAGGACCACTTATTAATATTTTATTTAGAAACTTATCTGGGTACCTTTCTTAATCAAGACAATCCTAGGCAGTTTATAATATTAAATAAAAGCGGAATAAATAAAACCAACCAACCCTATGACAGCATCACATATTTCAAACTCAGCACTGCAACATCACATAGCTTTCCCATGCTCTTGCTTTTGCTGGTTCTCTTCACTTACCTTCCAGATCCACCCAATGACTTTTTAGCACATGAGTAATCTGGTTATTCCAAATATTCTGGTTATTCTACACACTGGTTTCTTTTTATTTGGCCCTAGCCCAGGGGTGAAATCCAGCAGGTTCCGACAGGTTCTGGAGAACCGGTAGCGGAAATTTTGAGTAGTTCAGAGAAC
>JANHGD010005699.1:38941-50705 GCA_027560375.1 Imantodes cenchoa | reverse complement strand
TAATGGGGCTGGAATTACTGTCATTAAGCAACACAGTTGAAAAGCATGACATAATGTAATATGCCACCTACCAATGGAAATTCCTTCATTTCTAGTTGCTGTCTTTTAGTGAATCACCCTGGGTCATTAAGTAAGGATATTGTATGGTCATCATTTGCAACGCCCTGCCAGCTTCCCTATTGATTTTATTTGTAGGTAACCAGCAAAATGGTTGCAAATGATATCATGTGACTTTGAGACCCTTGCAAAAACAGCTGCAAATTCAATGTACAGTGATGAGCACCACTTGGTCAGAAAGTCTGAAAGGTTGCTGAATGAGTGGTCACTAAGTGAGAATTACCTATATTATTTATCTACAATAATGTTGAAACTAATATTGTAAAAGCATTAAATTTGTTACTGATTTTTTCATGTCAATGAAATTATTTTTTAAAAATATGCCATTTGTATGTCAAGTTATTTTATTTTATTTTTTTACAAAACGGTTCACAACATTTGCCATTTTAACAGAAATTGTGCAACTGATTTTTCTACCTCTAAATTACAAAAGTGATTTGTGCAAAACTGCAAATAACTTTATACGGGTACAAAGCATAGAGGTGGAAGCACCATTAAGTAATTCTGAAATATTCTATAGTCTCTAAAATACATATTAATATGAGTTTTCAGACAATGTAAACATTAAAAATTATGTTTATATCTAAATTTTGGCATTTGTATCCAGCATAATACCTTTATTCATCAACACAATTACATTACCAAAAATGAGATATTAAAAACTTTTCAAAAACATTTTGTAAATCAATTCTGGACAGAATTTCATGTATGCCTGATACTGGAAAGAGGTTATCATATAAAACCATTCATTAAATTTGGTGGACCATACGTGTTAGTCTTGATTTACAGATCTGAACTGGTTACTGATAATAAGCACCTCCTAAACCGTATTAGGAAACATAATTATTCAACACTGGGCCCAATTTTTCAATATTCAAATGCATTATGTTTTTCAAAATATGTATTTATACAAGCTGTGATTTTGATGTGACTTTAAGCAAAGGCTGTAAGGATACAAATTGCTCTATTCCTCACCAGAAAACTACTCTTTAATCAAATCTTTGGTTTAATGAATCCATGCAGAAATGTTATATTATGTTTCCACCAAAATTACCATCAGGGCTGCTATGTCAGAAATGTGGCATCATTGCACTTTAATGAAAAATGGTACAAATTACTCTTATGAACCTGAAATGATCTGACATGCTTAATGAGCCGAGTCAATGGTGGTTTTTTCATTAAATCATAGTTAAGAAAACATGTCTTATTATTATGTTTCAGCATGTAGTTGACCCTTTGTCACATGTTGATATAATACAGTATTAACATGACTATCAAAATGGTCAGATAAAGCTATAAACAAAAATGTATAACTTTCACAGATTTATGATATGAAAACAGAAGTATCATCTATTTCAGTGTTAGAAGAAATCACTTAAAATATATTCACGTTTTACCTGGGAAGTTGAAAGAATCTTTAGAAATATCTTACAATAACATGGTCATTTAAACACTAAATAAGTGTTTAAAATCTTCCTGTGTAGGAAGATTTAGCAGTAAACATGCAGATCAACAATACGGTGCTGTCAAGTCACATTTGTTGATTTTAAGGCAATACAAATCACTTTCTGATCTTTTCTCAAATAGATAACACTACACTACAGCCCTTCTTTCACTGATTGATTGATGTGCTTCACTCATCCATGTCATCATATTCCATTCACATTGTTTCTCAATGTAATAAACTGACTACAAAGAACCAATTGCACGTTTTAAAAAATCAGAGCAACTGTACAATTAGCAAATCTGTCATTGAAGTAAGAGCAGCAGTCTCCCCCAATTTTTACCGGGATCAACAACAAGGGAATTTTTATGACAGATTTAACAATTCCTTCCCCAACTTTGACCACTAACTTCAATAGGTGTTTTCTTGAAATGTTAAGAATTAATATATGTTAGGGGTGAAGAGAAAAAGAAAGGGAGGAATCTCATTGGCCCCACAACTAGAGAAGAAAAGCCTTCATTATTCTTCTAATAAAAATTGCACAAACATGTCCTACATTTTATAAGTCTGACAGATATTTACTACAATATCTAGTTAACTTTGGCCCTATGTTAGGGTAAAAGACTTGTATTGGTATGAGTATTACTTATAAAAACAATATCCTGTGGTCTAATAATTAAGGCAGCATTTTCTTTTCTAAATAATGATTTGGTAATTTAATTTAAACCTGTTTTAGAAATTAAACTGAGGTCTTCATTTGTATATTTCTAAAAATAACACTTTTCATTCATTTCGCTAATACAATGTTTTCCTAGAGGCATTCAGTACGTGTCTTTGTAAGTCTTCAAGACGGAGGAGAGAAAACGGGTTTTTGTGGGATTGGTGGTCTTAAAGGTGAGTTTCGTGGAATTGGTGGCCTTAAAGGAGGATGTTGTGGAATTGGTGGTCTTAAAGGATGATTTTGTGGAATTGGTGTTCGTACAGGAGGTCTTTGTGACATTGGTGGTCGTACTGGAGGTCGTTGTTGAGGTGGAACAAATTGATTTTGTACTGGTGGCCTAAAAAAAGGAAAGGAAAACAGTCTATGGATAAGGATTTCAGGTTTTGCAGGTACAAACAGCCCTGAAAAAGAACTACAGTGTTTTTTGGTCTATAAGACTCACTCCCCCCCACCCCAAAAGTGGATGAAAATGTCTTATAGAGCAAATGTTGCCAAAGCTCCATCCACCTGCCGGCCCCCACCCTTCGGCCTCTGTCTCCCAGCAATTTGCCTCCTTGCAATAAACAGCCTGGTCAGCTTCAGCGCAGCCTGATTTAGCATGAACAGCTGATTGGCGGTTGGATTGGCCTCCCGGAATACTGCCAATCAGCTGTTCCAGGCTGTGGGGATCACTGCCACCCATTGCCACCGTCGCAGCCCATCTCCGCCCCTGAACTTGAACTTAATGGTGAACACCAGCTTCCATTTCTAGCCATTACTCTCATGTGGCTGCAATAAATTGCTTTAAAGCATGTAGTCCCGATCTTCTGCCAAGAAAAAAAAAACCCACCTCTAGTTTTTAACATGTTTTCTCTGTACTTTCAGCCACATACTGTGTGTGATTCTGCTGAAAAGTTACATCAAAAAGTACAAACCTGGGAGTTGGAAAGTGCGATATTGTAAAGATTCCCGAATTTGAAGTAGCAGGCTGAAAAAGATGAATAAATAAATAAATAAATAAATAAATAAATAAACAAACAAACAAACAAACAAACAAACAAACAAATATCATGCTTATGTTTAAAAAGATAACGGTAAAGGTTTCCTCTGTCCAATCATGTCTGTGGCAGCAGTCGTGGTTTGAGCTGTCAAGCCATTTTGGGAGCATCTTCAGGGCTGCCAGTCTGACTCTATGGGGTTGTGCTCATGTTTCCTTAGCCAAGCAGCCCCCAACCTTTAGGGCATCGGGGACTGGTTCTGGGCGAGGTTTTTCCATGAACCGGAGGGGGCGTGGTTTCATGTACTGCCTGTACATGATGGGGCCTTGGTTGTTTGCATGGCCCTCTTTCTGACATGTCATGGGCCACTGCTGGTCCACAAACCAGGGGTTGGGGACTCCTGTCTTAGCCAAGGGAATCAGTGTTGTCCGAAGACACTTCCAGTCATGTGACCAGCATGACTGTTATGCCGAGGCACACAGAACTCTGTTACCTTCCAACCAAAGTGGAACCTATTTGTCTAGTCACATTTGCATGCTTTCAAACTGCTAGTTGGGCAGAAGCTGTCCAACTAGCAAGGAATGGAACCAAGGAATGGAAGCTCACCCCATTGCATGGTGCTTGGGTCTCAAACACGGACTGCCAGCTTTCTAGCTGACAAGCTCAACATCTTTAATTGCTGAACTGTTGCTCCCCATGCTCATGTTTACAATCCAGCAAAATACTGTTGTTCTAAATTCTGCAAACTAAATTTACGAATAGATATAATTAACTAAAAGGAAAAAAATGCACAGCTGATATTTTGTACTAAAAACTTACTGGTGGAAATTACTTAAAAGTAGACAGTATAACTGAAAGTACATTCTTACCCGCCTTCTATTTTTTTCCTCTTGTAGACTTGGTTGACTTGGAGTATTATTCTGGTGTGCAGGTAGTGGTCTTCTTTGCGGTGCATTTTCAGTCCTTAAAGAGCAATTCAAACAGTTAACATTATATAAACATAAATGCTCATCTTATAGTATTTCCCAGCTAGTAAATGTGGAAGTAGATAACTAGATAATACACTTTTAGAAAGATTCAGACGAACAGATTTAAGTAAAGAACCGTGATGATGATGATGATCAAGGAACTGGAAAGATCAAAGGAACTGGAATGTTCAGTTTTCAGAAAAGATAAATGAAGAAAGCTATGATAATACTCTTCAAATCTTGAAAGCTGTAATGTAGAATAAGGGTCAGACACTTTTTTTTCTATTGCCCCGGAGTAAACATCATTGATTACAATAAAGTAGATTCCAATTGAATGTCAGAAAAAACAACTTGAACAACTTGAATATGGAAAGTACTAAGAGGGTTGGTTAGGCCCCTCTTCAGTGGCTAGATAGCCATTGAGTTGGAAATTGAAAATGTTTGGACTGAGTTTCCTTCACCGACTAGACTAGTAGTGGGAATAGATTTAGAGCCCTAAATGACTTCTTCAAAAACTATGATTCTGCCTCAGGAGTGCCTTACTTAGTTGGTTTTCATAAATAACTGGTCTGATAAAGTAAGGGGTCTAGCCTAGCTAGTCTAGGATTGAAAAATCAAAATGGAAGAGGGAAAAGCAAAACAAAGAGCACTACCAATATCTAAAACAGTGGCTCTCAACCTTTTCTTCACCTCAGACAGACCCCCCCCCCTTTAAATACCTTTTGTGGCCATGGATCCCCAAGACTTAACTCAAAATTTAACTAAACCAAGATCTGAGAAACACTAACCATTCTTGGAGAATTACCCAATCTATGTCTATTCATGCTGGCTCTGTGACTATCACTGTGAGAAGTTACTTCCTAATATTTTCTAAGGCATTTTTCTTTAAAAAAATGAACAGCCAAAGTATCATATTGCAGGTAATGAATTGTTTGAATATCATTGTCTTGAGTTCTGGTTTAGGAAAATAATATCTCTTTCTTGTCTCCTATCTGGACAGAGGCTAATTTAAAACCTTAAACAGAACTTGCTTCTTCATGCATGCCAATAAAACCTGGATAAAAATCATGAAAAGGATATTATTTTTCTAGATCTCCATCTCTTTTTCAGTCTTCACTCCCAACATAAAATCTCTATAAATCTTGCTCCCATTGTCATCCATAGCTAATCATGTCCTATTAAGTCATTTCAAAAGGCTTTGACCTTTTAATATTTTATTTAGTACTAGCTGTACCCGGCCATGCATTGCTGGGGCCCTTGCATCCAGATTCAGCAACTGATTAGCACAAGAAAATTAGCCCCCAAGTTTTCACCCTCTTTTTGGGTGTAAAAAGTGCATCTTATACTCCGAAAAATACATTGTGTTTTATTTGCAGAGTTAAATGCCTCTCTGACCTATAACAATGGTGGAAAGTGGCAGTCAGAATTGCAAAGGACCTGTTTTAAGGTCCTGTTTCAAGCACCTGCATGTTTTTACTTGTCACAGGTGTGACATCTATATAATAATAGGTATATAAAAACACATGCATATTCAAATGCAATGTTGTGTCAAAATTTCAAAGCAATTGGTGAAGAACTTTTGAAGATTTAAGATTTTGAACAAACGAACATTTACATTTTTATTTATATAGATTCCTTATTTCTTATTCCTATTCTATAAAATGTTGGATTTCAACTTCCAAAATTCCCTGGCTGGGATATACAGGCAATCCTTGACTTAGGACTGCAATTGAGCCCAACGTTTGTTTTGTTAAGTGAGTCATTTGTTAGGTGAGTTTTGCCCCATGTTACGACCTTTCTTGTCACAGTTGGTTAAGTGAATCACTGCAGTGGATAAGTTAGCAACCTGGGTTGTTCAGTGAATCTGGCTTCCCCCCATTGACTTTGCTGGTGAGAAAGTCGCAAAAGGGGATCACAGCACAAATATGAACCAGTTGCCAAGCATCTGAATTTTGATCATGTGACCACGGGGGTGCTGCAAAGGTCGTAACTGTGAAAAACACATTTTATCATAAGTCACATTTTTTTCAGTGCCATTGTAATTTTGAACAGTCACTAAGCGAACTGTTGTAAATCAAAGACTACCTGTACTGGGAAGTGAAGTCCATAGATCTTAAAGTTGCCAAGTTTGAGAAAGACTTTTCAGTTTCTGGGGTGTGTGGGTGGCAGGTTAGTTTTTTCTTAACATCTGTGTAAGAGATATTCTTCCATAGATTTCCCCCCCTGTTCGCTTCTTGATTAAAAATCAGCTTAAAATTAACATGTACTACCAAGTATGTTTTATCCTTGCAGCTTTATGCTTTGTCCTTGTACATGTTTGCTCAAAACTATCTTATTCAGACTTAATGGGTCCAGTGCAGGGGGGATAAATAGGTTTTTTTTTTTAAATTACAGTCTTAAGATGTAGTAAAATTGTTGGAAATCAAGGCGGTTTACGGAACCTTTTGGGGGGATTTTGACCTCTTCCTCAACTTTCATCAAAGTGATGGTGGAATATTCTCTCCAGACATCATTTACCATGGCCTCTGACTGGAGGACTCCTCTATTTTTCTATAACCCATGCCAGGAAAGAAAGCACCAGTGGCTTTTCTTTTCTCGGCAAGTGTTTGGTCAAATGTGGTTTCCATTGGTAGCCCTTTTTCAAGAGCCCCATTTGTTGAATCCCTTTTGTACTTACTGCTGTTTCATATGGTGTGACCACACATTTCGTTTAACCTGGTTAACAACAAATTAAAAACAACAAGACCAATGGTGTTATAATTCCTCCAGTCCCTTGGACTAAAAGGGGAAAGTAGCAGAATTCTTGCCAATTTCATCTCATTAAACAGAATGAAAGATTCAGATGAGAGAAAGCAGGGTTCAGTGGACCTCTAAAAGCCTAGTGGACCTCTGGAAAAAAAAAGACTGGTCAAAATTTAACTTATGGGAAGAGTTGGGATTGTGCTGATGTACTGCCTTCACTGGTGCCCAGCATCATCCCTGACTGAATTACTGGACTCCCATCATTGGACTGGTGCTAGAGTTCCCAAGATGTTAGTATTTGGAGATTTCAATCTACTACCGAGTGACACCAAGTCTGGAACAGATCTGGAGTTTCATGGCAACCATGGCTCTTTTTCACATTATTGGGGGCTCACAGCACATAATGATGGTTACATGTTAGGTCTGGCTTTTGTCTTGAGGCAGTTTCAACATGATTCGAAACATTAACATCAGTCCATTGCTGTGAATTATGCAGTTTACTCTTGCCTTTCATCTCACTGGCATCACCCCGTCCTGCAGGAAGATGGTCTGTTGATTGGCCACCTTAAGATCAATCCTCAACTCTTTATCCTCAATAATATCTTAGGTGGCATGTGATTACCATCCAGCCTGAGGGTTCCCCATCCATCTTTATATCATCAATCTGTTCATTTGGTTTTCTTACTAAAGTGGTTTGATGACCTTCATACCTTGGCTGATCCTTCTGATATTATATGCTCTTGACATACATGACCCAACATTCTTCACTCATTCCTCCCAGGGGCACCCCCTTGCCACAATGAGGCAACATAGCAGAACTTGGGGGGTCGGGAAAAAGTGTATTTCATGTTAATATTATTCACAGTTGAATAAAAAGCGGAAACAATCTTAAAAATGCATATATGACTTGTTTTCTCTTCAGGTGGCTATGCTCCATTTCTTTCTCTGGCAAGTCGTGGGCTTGAAGTTATTTCTCAAAATGATGAAGATGATATTCCGGGGCCAGGAACCTATGAGATTCATAAAATACAGGTAGAGCCATATCAGTGATATATAAAATGTAAGATACCAAAGAATAGTAAATGGATTTACGATGTAGATGAAAACTTATATTTCTTCAAAAATATTTTTATCCGGCTTTTCTATTTTTGTTCTAAACTAGTGATTTATTTTAGTGGCAGATCTAAACAACAAGCAATTAGTTGAGTTTTAAAATTATTTTATTTTATTTTAAGTTATTTTATTTGGTTTCCTACTTTTAATTTCTCACTTCTTTCTAAAACGATTGCCAAATTATTCCAAAGTTTTTTTCTCTATTACTAGGAGACTAGACTAGATACAGTGATGGATACAGTGATAAGCTCATCTGCTGTGGCCTAGAGATAGAGCTCTTGCCTCACAATCAGGAGGTTGTGAGTTCAATCCCAGGTAGAGGCAGATGTAGGGTCTCCCGCTTAGGCAGGGGGTTGGACTAGATGACCTGTAAGGTCCCTTCCAACTCTGTTAATCTGTAATTACTTTGTAAAAGAATAGAGTGCCGAGAACTTTAGAGGAATTTTTAAATTAGTACATCTATTATACTCTGAAACATCTTACTTTTTATACTTTTGAATTGCACTAACTTGTGGCTATAAAATCCATGCTGAAAAAAATTTGAATGTTTTATTTTAGTTACTAATCTTAAACTTTTCCCTTAAATACCTCTGTGACAACAGTTCAATCAATTTGGCAACATATTACATTCAGTCTTATAATTTATTTATCTAAACAGAATATTATTATTTTAATTCACAAGATAATAAAGGGAAGATGGGAATTGTTTGTTTCATTTTTCATTTTCATTTTTAAAAGCTTCATGGCTAAGCATTATTTAGCATTTATGAAACATGTATCAGCATAATTTTTGAAATATTCTATGAGCAAGCAACAACACAAAAGCATTCATTTTAAACCAAGGCAGGGGGAACTCAGGTTCTAGTCCTGCCTTGGGCATAAAAAGCAGCTGGGTGACTTGGGGCTAGTCACCAGAGGTTCTCTTAGCCCTTGGAAGACAGGAAAGATAAAGCACATCTGAAAAATGTTGCCAATTAAAACTTCATGAAATTCACTATGTACTCACCAGAAGTTACTGACAAAAGCACACACACAAACACACAGTCAGAAACAGAATGTTTATGCTCTCATGTAGAAAAAAGAATTTAATATAATTGTTAATAAAATTATTCTTAAGTTTTGAATTACATTTTCTTGTTTTTCTTTTAAAATCTGTTATTAAATATTGATTCATTTTGAAATGGAGACGCAAACATGTGTTGGTTGCTGTGTTTTTGCTTAATGAATATTTAAAAACAGAGGATATTTAGGATTAAAGTATTATACAAAACAGATTTAAATGTGATTGTTTTCTCCAATTTGAAGAATAATATTAGTGCACAACTCCAAAATCAGAATTATTTTTTCTCACTGGGTATTGAATATCTTGGTGCAACGTTGTAAGTATGACTTTTTAACAGCCTGCACTAAATGCCTAGGGGTTTGCATACTAAAATGGCACTATAAAAATAGCTGGAGTATAAAAATTTAGGAACTCTTTATTTTAAACATCTTTGTACTCTTTACTATAAGCTTACCATTAGCATGAAACTTCAGGTAGATAATAAAAACTCAGTTAGACAATACCAAATACAAATAATGCATATAAGTAGCAGAATTACTAAGTAATAATTAGAATTGTTAGGGGCGCAATCGCTGACGGTTAAAGACAGCTTAAGTTTGAGACCAAGCGCCATGTGACGGTGAGCTCCCATTATTTGCCCCAGCTCCTGCCCACTTTAGCAGTTCAAAGCATGCAAATATGCAAATAGGTGAATAGGTACCACTTTGATGGAAAGCATTCGGAGCTCCTTGGCATATAGTCGTGCTGTCCACATGATTCTGGAAATGGTTTCAGACAACACTGGCTCTCTCAGCTAAGAAATGGAGATGAACCCCCCACCCCCCAAAATCAGAAACAACTGAACAGGGGAAACCTTGATCTTTAATTAGAATTGTAAGCTGTCCAGAGTTACTTGGTTGAGTTGGGTGGCTTTAGATATTGAAGAAATAATAAATAAATAAAACTCAGTGCCCTGAACTAGCAACAAACCAATTCACAAGAACAAGGCTTTAGTGTTAAGACCACTTGGGATTAAAAACAGCAGCTTCAGTATCTACTGCAAAAACATTTTTTGAATAACCAGATTTTTTTTATTAGCTTCAAAAAAACTGACAAAGGGAGAATTAAATAGACTTTGTATAGAAGCTATTCCTAAAAAGATGAACACATTGTCCTTTATCTTCTGGTTCCTACTGAGTTAGCGAGGGAACATAGATCAGATGCTTAGATCCTGATGAGAACATATGGTATGGCATACATGAAAGAGAGAATGATTTTCTAGTTACTAGCTATTTTTGATCTTTCAACGCTAAGAAAGAGCTCCTTAAAATGGATCAGGAGATAAAATCCTCAATTTTTAATCAGGCATGTAAGCAAAATATTTAATAATATTAACTTTTATGTAGATGTCACCTGTGAGATTGGTTTATGATTTATTGTATTGTGTGAATCTTATCTGCTGTATTCATTTAAAAAGTGATGGCAACAGTGGGCTTGCATGATTTCTGAACAATGCCATCTTCTTTCTTCTTTGATGAGTTTGATTTGTATAAGCCACATGATAGGACCTGTATTTTCATCCTTGGTAAGTTCATAGAGAGTGCAGTAACCAATGATTACTGTTGCATTATGAATGATCCTGCTTTTTTTTTTTAACTCCAGAAAACCATTAAAGGAGGCAAAAGTCCTCAAAACAAGGAAAAGCGTTTCCAATTTGTAGTTAATGATACACCTGGTCCTGGAACATACTGCCAACCTCCTTCACTGAATCCAGATGATAGTAAGACAAAAAGACAATTGAAAATGCCTTCTGCCCGGGTATGGCAACCTAAAAATGAATATTGCTTATTTTTTTATGTGAACAGTTGATACGGATATTAACTTTTATGTAAATATTTTCTGTAGTCAGGTACTTTCTGAAAAATGTCCAGTAAAAGACAATACATTCTGAAAATTTCTCTTTTGTTGAAGTTGCAAATATAAGGATTTTGAAGCCTGCATTATATGGAAATGTGTTATTAGTTATTCAGATACTTGTATGATTTTTGTTCATCTCTTGCATACATATTTGAGGGCAATGGGTTGAAAAAATTACAATTTTATTCCTGCAGTGGCTACCAATACTTCTGTTTCCATATACCAATTTTATATGGCTGTAGTATGGTTTCTGCATGATGAGATTTTTGCTCTGACTATTTTCTTAGAGTAAAGTGAACTGATTCTCCTTCACTGACAATTTGCTATGCAAACACGAGCCTCTATTTCAGGATGGTATGCATATGTCTGTCATTTTCTTCTTGAAGGGTTTTCTGAGAACCTTGGGTAATTTTTGGCAGAAAAATAATTTCTTTCCTATAAAAACTACTTCTAAAACTAAAATACTATTTCTCTGCATTAGGGATGTACAAGCTGTGAATCTTGTGAAGGCAAACGTTTTTGATATAGATAGACCAAAAAAAGAATTGTTTCGAGAATGCTTGAAAAAGGCTGAATAAAATGTTTTTCAAGGAATTTTATTTTTATTTAATAAAACAATTGAAACTCGTCACCTAGAAAATTGCAAAAGCAAGGTATCTTTGTCTTGGAAATGAAATTATATTCCTTTTATATATGTATGTATAGTGCGATCTATCTTATGGT
>JANHGD010005699.1:7542-18374 GCA_027560375.1 Imantodes cenchoa | reverse complement strand
TTTCAAACTGCCAAGGTTGAGAAACACTGCTTTAAAGACTACAAGCCCACAAACAGCATGGTTTTCAAGACCCTAGAACCCTTGCAGGCTCAGCCCTGGATGTCGAGAAGTCGAGGCCTCAACTGTGTGTAGTAGCAGCTTCTAACTGGTGGCTCAGGCAGCCTCAACACACCTCTGGGAACGCATGGTAAGGCACTAAACTAAAGTATATTGAGTTGTGAGCAGAACCACAAGCATTAAGGTACAATTTTACGTAGTAGGTCTGGAATTCAGCTTCTGTTCGAATTCGGCTTCAGATTTCTAGATCTCATGGTTCTGAAAGCAGGCTCTGAAACACACCCTTCGAGGCCAACGGACCTCTTAAAAGTCTCACAAAATAGTCGAATAAAATAGAATGGTTTTATCCCAGCCCCTTTCAGGAAAAACCTGTAACCAATTTGTATAATGTATTTTGGCTTCGGTGGTTGTCAGGACAGGGTTGAACTCTTAAATTCGATGCACTTTAACCTAACTGGAGTGCATCTGAACAGCTGTACCAGCAGGAAACAACCTGGGGCGTCACTCTTAATTTGCCAAGACACTCCGAGCCAGCTTTACGTTCAAAAAGCAGAAACCAAACACGGGTGAGATTGCATAGAGACGTGTGCTGTAATTCAGCAAACAGAAGAACGGCACAAGAAGGGGGAAAAAGAAAAAGGAAAAAGAAAAAGCAAAGGAACTTGGATGGGGAAAAAAGAAAAACCTGGCAGGACAAAAAACGAGGTTGGGATGGTGAGGTTTAAAAAGGGGAATAAACACACCCACTGAAATGAATCCCCATCCTCCATACGGTGGAAAAGGAGGATTTGAAGTGACAGCAAAGGGGGGGTCTTGGAAAAAAAATCAACCAGGGATCCGGAGGAAGAGCAATGCACCAACTTCTTGGCTGATCCCCAGATGGGTGTGACAGTGTGTGTGTGTGTGTGTGTGTGTGTGTGTGTGAAGGTAGAGCTGTAACAAAATTGAGCTCTCCAGGCCCAGCTTCAAAGGCCGACAGTGGACCTGGCAAGCCGCAGTCACCAAAAGCTCAGGAAGGTGGGAAGATGCCACTAAGCCATGGGCTTCCTTCCTGGAGGACAAAAGGGCTGAAGCTGCTTGGAACCACTTCGTAAGCCAAAAGGATTTAGGATTTATGGAAGGCCGCCAACACAGCCCAGATCATCTCAGTGACTTCTGCCTTGGCGGCCTCCCCCTCAGGGTCCCTATCCGTCAGATCCTTCGACCTATTCATTGCCACATTGTACTTCTCATCCATCAGGCTGGCAAAGACGTTCTCCAGGATGTTTGAGGCATGGGCCAGGACCAGCAGCACCAAAATCCTCCTGTGCATGTGGTGGGGGTCGTTAACCCACCTGTCCAGGAGACTCTCCTGAAGCTGTTTCACCAGCCGCTGCTTCTCCATGGTGTTGTTGACCGAGTGGGTGGTCATGTCGAAGAGGAGGAAGTTCTGCTTCTCGGTGGCCAAGATGCCTTTCTCCACCAGGTTCTTGGCAATCCGCTTATGGACGTTATGGAGCTGGTACTGCAGCTTGAAGGGATTCCAGGTTTCACCTGTGAGCAACTCAATCCATGTCTGGACTGTCTCAGGTGGCTTGGTGGCCTTGAGATGGTGGAGGGTCTCATCAAGCAGCACATTTCCAGTTGGGGCATCCGACTTCACGAGGACCTTTCGATCCAGCAGGTGTTTTTTCCTCATGGACTGGGGCTCCAGCTGTACCTTTCCTCACATGGTCAGCTCAATAAGGATTCCCCCTCAGAGCCCTGAAGAAATGCAGTCATTCCAGAAAGATGTGTAGCCCTCTTTGACCTTCAGACCCAAAAGCAAGATCTCTTCCATGAGAGTAAGACGGATGTCCTTAAGAGTCCCCGGGATCTTCTTCCCCCAAAGTCTGATTGACCACATCATGTTCTTCGGCCTCCAGCCTCTTGTCTACATGCCTTCCGTGTGTTTCCCTTGGTGGATCAACGTTGTCATGGCTTCTCTGCCAAGTGTGTAAGCCCGCACTCCTGGCTCTGCCTTCCCAGCCACTGCTCAGCCTCTCTCCTCGCCCTTCTCCGCCTCCTGAGGCAGCCGGCAGCTCCGGTAGCCGAGCACAACTGACTTCCTGGGTCACCTACGGAAGGAAGGAGGCGAGAAGAAAAGCCCCAAAGGCTCCCCCCCTTGTTTAGCTCTTTATTATCTCCACTTGTTTTGTTAACCATATCATCCAATGAAAATTGTGTTTCTAAGTCATACTTACTCATGGTTAACTTAACAATGCTTTATTATTCAAACCGATTTTGAGTTTGCCTGACAAAATGAACCATCCATTTTTGGTTTGCGCAACATATGAACATGAAATTGTCATGCAAATTCTTAAGAATTCCTAAAAAACTATTTTATAAAACTTAATTGGCCTAAGAAAGCATGACTTTCAATCAAATTAAAGTATTTCTACATTCCATGTGTTTGTTCTACCGCACTGCAGTTTCAGCCATCAAAATGTTGTAAGGGTTTTTAAAGCCTGAATGTCCTCCACTCCAGCCTTTGAAAGCCATTGCAAACAGCAAGTTGCATATCTGCACTATACATATAATACAGATTTCATTCTTAATTTCCAAGATCCCAAAGGTGCTTTTTCAAAGGCAACTGGACTTTCTGGTTTTTCTTTGAAGACCTTTGCTTCTCATCCAAGAAGCTTATTGGAAACATCTTCAGAGAAAAACCAGAAAGTCCAGTCGCCTCTTGAAAAAGTACCTTTGGGACAACCATCACCTGGATGACTGAGAATCTCCATAGACATTCATTTCCAAGGTTATGCAAAGTTATGCAAAGAAATTTCTAGTAAGATTTCACATCAGCCCAACCCATAATGTAGTTTGTAATCCATGATTCCTAAACTGGGCAAACCCTGACAATTCTTAAGCAAATCATGGCTTTGTGCCTAACGTGAATCCATTTCCTTATATTCCACATCTGCATCTATACACGCAAACAAACAGACCGACCGCATGTTACATTTTTATTACAAGGAAGTCCCAGCTTTATAATCACTGCCTGCAGGCAAGGTATGCTGCAACCTTCGATTGCCTGAAAGGAGTATCGGCATTTTTTCATTTTTAGTCATGCTGGGCAGTTTAATTTTCTTCTCGAATACAGGAAACGTCAGGATTTTTTTAAAAAAAAATTACATTATTTGCTATGCACCCAGAACCTTAAAATAACCACGAGCTTCCTTCTTGGCTTCTGTTGCCGAAGAGGGACTGCGCCTACGTTACACAGCCGACAGCAAAAAACTGTCCTCTGTAATCTCGTTGAACAGCTGCAGGAAGCATAACCCCACCGGAGACCATAGCGCCCAAAACAGGCGGGCTGCCATGCTGACAAATGAGCCTCGGCGCTATCACGTGCTTGATCAACTCATTTCCTATATACTGACGATAGGAAAATAGAAAGGCTCCTTGTCTATGGTTAAATTCGTGACAGGGCGGAAGTCCTATTTAAACATACGTCCGATGAGCAACCTGTCCCTTGGACGTTCAATTCCGCCTTAAAATTACTCCGCCAGGGTTTCATTCCGGCCGGGGCTGCTGTGTTATAAAGGCTCGGGTCTCTTAATGGCCATGGCGAGCAGCAACAACAGCCTGATGGAGACGCCCCAGGTTGGCTGGGATGTCTCTGCCGGCAGCTCCCGCGTCTCGGTCGCCTGTTCCTGGAAGTGTCCGAGCGATCTGGCGAAGGTTCTCTGCGTCGTCCCGGCGGGGGAATTCGATGCGGAGGAGCTTTCGGAACCAGCCCAGAACGGGTGAGAAGGGTCTTTTGAGGCCGGAAGGGAAAGAGGGGAGACAAGGCCTCCACAGCAGGGTGGTTGAGTAGTTTTTTCCAGGTTCACATTTCTGGGTTCAGGAGCCTGTCATTCGTTTAATTCGGGGATAGGGTGTTGCATGGATGCTGTAAATCTCGGCTTATGGTTTACCTGGATGTGTGAATGCAGTCCGTTGGGATTGCTGGCTAAGCCAGGCTTCCAAAACAATGTAAAAACATTGAAATAGAAGGACTGGATTTATTTATGGCACTAAATCTGGGGTTAGCAATTGGGAATGGGGCGGGGGACAAAGTGTTCAAGGTGTTCTGGACAAATTTTGGAGTTTTCTGGTGTCCCTTCACCCAACATCTTGGAGCAGAACTGCTGAAAATCAACCGTATATTTTCTTGCCCCCCATTCCATTCCCACTTGCTAGCCTCAGATTAAGTGCCATGAATAAATCAAATGCCCAAAATCGAATTAATCTGTTTTGAATTGAGCCTTATTGTGTGAAGGGGAGGGGTATAGTAAGAAACAACAAAATAAATGAAAGGCAGAGGAGAAAAGGAAAAGAATTTGAATCAAATATCGTTTACGTTTAATGTATCACTCCCAAACAATTATGTGCAATTCATCCTTGCTTCTAACTGCACCCACTCTTTCATTGGCTTTTGGATTTTTACACTTCTCTACCTTCCTCTTTCTGAGTTCTCATCACCTGCATCCATTAACTTTCTTGGGCTTACCTTTCTTCTGGGCCTGTTTTTAACTTCCTTTATTGATTTAGTTCATGCTTGGTCCTCATTCATTCTCTGTATAGGTAATCTTCATTTAATGACCACTCGTTCAGAGACCAAAGTTACTATAACACTGAATAAGGTGACTACCACTGCCCCTCATTGTTGCAGCATCCCTACGGTTGCATGGTTGCAATTTGGGCTGTTGGCAACCAGCTCACAATTAAAATGGTTGCAGTGTCCTCTTCCATGATTATCATTCACAACCTTCACTTCTGGCTTCTGACTAACCATATCAATGGGGAAATCTGGCAGGAGGTGGCAAATAGCAATCATGTGATGTTACACCTAACATGGAGGATTTGCAACAACTGCTGTAACTGCCATAGTAAATTGGTGCAGTAATGTGACATTGCTTTTTTATGACTGTTGCTTAGCATGGAGTTGCCAGTCCCAGTTACTGTCTGTTAAGCATGGACTACCTGTGTAATCAAACCATCTCAACATACTTGTTTAATATTGATAACTCACTTTTGTATTCAGTTCATATTCATTTATTTCATTATTCCTTCTTGGCTGTGTAAAAGCTCAAATGCAGATCCTAAAGTTAGCTAGACGGTTGTAAATATACTAACACATACACAAAATAAATCGTAATCCATTCTTATTTTAGCAAAGCAAAAATTCCACCCCCAACCACTTACCAAACATGTAATGTATCCCCAGTGATTCTCTCTCCTACCTTCACTATCACCCAGTGCAATCCCTGGCTGTCAGTAGGTTGATCTTAGGCTTTACCTTTTGTATCGGCCCAACACAAAAATGTTTAGACATACACTCAAATCTATGTATCTTGTTCAGCTTACCTGATTTGTCAACCTAGGGTTACCAGCTCAATTAAAAGTAGTCTTGGTGATTATTCTTTTATACATATACTCATTTTCCAGAATCCATATTCTAAAAAAGTACAGTGTTAAAATAGAAGAATAACTAGGTTAATTACCTGTATCGTTAATTGATTCATCACATATACACATACTCTAACCATTTTCCTTCACCACAGACTACTGTCTCATTCACATATATACATTCAGATACATAAATATCTTCCTTTACTTTTCCAAGTAAAAAAAGTAGAAAACATGAGATGGAAATAGGATGAGAAGGGATGGCTACACAGAAGAAGAAACAAAAAAGATGAGGATGAGAGGTAATTGACAGGGTAGAAAATGTAGAAAGTCAATGTTTATAGTGAAACAGAAATACAGAAAAGCTGATGCTGTCCCTAGAGAATGAGGACTGTAGAAAAAATATTTGGAATCTATGGATAATAGCAGTTTTCAGTTATTTTATGTATGGACGCCATACAGTTTTTGCTCTCAAGATTCATTTTCTCCCTTTCAGTAGTCCATGCTTCTGTTTTCTGAATCTCTCTCTTCAAAGGGTAGGAAAAACACTTCTTACTTCATGTAACTGCAATAAAACTTTGAAAAGATAGTCATTTGAATGCCTGTGTAAGATTTTAGACATGGGATATTTTCAGATTTTTTTCATGTACATTTAAAACGTTTGATTCCCAGAGGTACTGATGTTTAAATGAGTAATTTAAGGTAACCTTTCTCCCTTATTTAGCCAGAATGTTGTCGTTCTTGAAGGACAAATAAATGATGATGGTGTAGCTCCTTGTTTGCTCTACTTGCACTGTGATCCATGTGGATCTGAAGAAATTGTCAGTCTAAGTATTATAAGTGAAGCAAGGAACATGGAAGTGTACATAGGAGATGAATACAATGGAACTGGAAGGGGAGAGCGAACGTTTACTGTCAAACATGGCAGGTCAGTTGTTTTGTCTGTTCAGCATTGATTCAGTCAATAATATAATGAGGTTATATTCAGTCTCGCAGATAAGACTTCCAGAAATTATTCACTCAAAATATTTTAATATTTATATCTCAGTAATGTGGCTTGATCGTTTTTTCTTCTGCATTCTTATTGGAATGTAGACTTTGTTTTGCTAATGCAGTGAAACTGAAAGGAACATTTTAATGATTGGTTAGAACATTTTTGAAAGGTCTTCCTCCTAAAGAAACATGTTGGGATAGCAGGAATATAATAGATATGATATTAATAATTTGACATGTTGGATAGAGATCTTAATAATGTTTCATTTCATGAAAGAAAAAAGGATTATTTATACATGCTCAAATTATATAAGGAGAGGATAACTCTTATAGCCAGGTTGCTTCCAAGAAGTTTATTTAAAAATAATCCTGGAAAGAGCTTTAATCATATATGGATAACTATCTTTATAACATTTATTTTTGATAATTTTTTTTCCAAAATAGCTAAAATAAACTAAAGGTCATTTTTGGAGCTCCTATTAAGCATTAAATGTTTTCCTCATTGCAGTTTTCTCAATCATCTCACTGTAGCTCTTAATGTCTAGGTACTTCTCCGCCCTTGTGGTTTTTTTTTGGAGGGGGGAACCTTCAGTGGAATTCAGTGAGGACCACAATTGATAGAGGTACCCTGTGTTAACACTGAGGTGCTTGCTATGTACATAGAATTTCTGGATTGTGAGTGGTCTTTAGTTTTTTTGCTATGTTTAAGTAACTGCTGGTGTTATGCAGATTACTAAGAAAAGTAGGTGCTATTGAAAGTTTCTAATATTTGAAAACGTACTGTTGTCTGGTTTATTTGGACAATATGTAAGTAGCATTTTAAAAAATCAGTATTGTATTTTTCTTTATGGAAAACTATTTCATTGATGCAGAATTATAAAAACTTTACAACATTTCTTTATTTTTATTTTTTTCTAGCAACGCTGACCAGGTTTCATTATACAAAAAGTATCTTAAATTGGAGTGCTCCACAGTTTCTTGTAAGATTAAGGTAGGTTATTTTTTTTTAAAAACCTCTTAAATTTTTGGTACATTTTTTTAAAGATAGTTCCAGCAGTTTTACAAATTATTCAAAAGAAGGCCTTTGCAAAGCATGATAATGTGCGAAGGACAACTCCTGAAAGCATTGAAACAACTGTCTTGCAGCTTCTTTGAAAACTTTCTCCAGCTGTCTGCACATTATGTGTATCTCTATACACAGGCAACACTTCTGAAACTGCAAATGAAACAGGTGGATATGCATTATCAGCAAACTGCTTGAGACAATATTTGAAGTGGTTGTACCGGCCTTCCAGTAATAGAGCTTCTTTGAGAAGAGATATGCTTTATAAAGAGTCTCTGTTGAATGCCTTGCACAACTCTAATGGTGATAAATAAAATTATTGTGTTCCCTCTTACATTTTGGAAGTCATAAAAAGAAGATCATTTCCTTTAATCTGTGATATTCCAGACATTTTGATGATAAGATGATTTTCATTATATATCTCTCTCCTTTGTAAAGAGGAGATTTATAGATGGAACAAAAAGCAGTATAGCACACGTAAACTAGGATAGGGAGACAGATTGATAACTTTTAGAAGCATTGAGGGTTTGCCCTGAAAAACTATTCTTCCAAGTTGCAAACATGCAATAAACATATCTTCTCAGTCCCATGTTTTCCTGTTTGTACCCCAAAACTTTCCTTAATTTTAACTTCCATCCCTGGCCTGTGAGATTTAATACACCTAGCTAATATAAAATTGATTCAGAGGAAAATAGAAAGGAGGTTCATTCAGCATAATTCTCCATTTTTCATAAAATAAAAGATCAGAAACTCATGTTTATTTATTAATGTATTATTTGCATTTTTACGCTGCCCAATTCTGCAGGGACTCTGGGCGGCTTACAACAGAGTGTATGTTTACTGACATAATGGGCAATTTGCTCTCAAAAGTTCTATAAAACGTAAGCTTAGAATCACTAGTTCAGAATCAAGAAATTAGTCCTTAAAATTGTGGCTTTAATGCTATCTTACAAAAATTTTAAATACAACTAATGTTTTGCTTCAACCTAGTCTTATTATTAGTCTATTCTTACGTTTAGTTATATCAGACCTATATCAAGACTATTATTGGCACCTGCATAAAGTTTACAATGAGAGTTAAGTGGAGACAATTGGAGGTCATTTTTTAAAGAATGTCTTAAATTATTTCCTCAATTCACCAGAATTTTCTTTTCACTAGCTATTGTCCATCAGTGAAAAACAAAGAGTACTCATCAATAAAATCATAGTACAAGTCCAGTCAGCCTGTGCAAAAACTGTGCCAAGTGTTACATTAGGATCAGGAATAGACCTAGATAAAGTACAAACTATAATGGAATCAATGGGATCCAAATTATCACCTGGGGCACAACAACTCCTAGATATGGTTCGTTTTCAACAGAAGGTAAGTTACCATTTGCAAAACACTGTTCATAAAATGTCCTTTTCATTGCAATAAATAGAAGGGACTGTATCATGTGGGATATTTGTATTCTCAACTTGTATATTATTTGTGTGCTGTTAATAACTGAAATAAAGGCAGGTTTTGCCTTCTTTCAAATGTCTCGTACAAAATTTAGTTGCATAGTAGAATTTCTCTTTATAGCTTTCCTTTTCAGGCTAATTTTGTGGCATTTTGCATAGTGAAGATAGATAAATATATCACACAAAATTACATCATTGGTCTGGAAGGGTAGGGTATATATAAATTGAAGTTATATGGCAACATGTAAATCTTCCAATTAGACTCCAAAAGTAGTTAAGCTCAGCTTTGCATAGTACTTGGGAGTCTACCAGAGTCCAGAGTTATAGTCTGGAAGAGAAAAGAAATGAAATAGGGGATGACAAACAATTTCCATATTATTGCCAAGAAAATTGCACTGGTGATTTATGTACTCATAACTATTTAAATGTGAATGATGGGTGTCGTTTGAAAAGTATGTAATTCATTAATTATCATGGTTCTGGATCAGTCTGGCAATGAAGAAAATAACTCTGAAAATGCAATTATATTCTCAACCATTGTTACTCTCCTTTTCATTTGTCTTGTTCATTCCACATTTAGCACCACATGCATTTAAAATAACAACAAAAAGAGCCTCCATTGATACTTTCTCCCTGAAAGTTACAAACTATTTATGTCCTATTAAAGATTAGAGTAAAACAAAGCCAAGTAAAATATTCTCAAACAACCTGTTAGGCACTGACAATCAAATCTACACAACTCAGTGAAGAATTCCATTAGCTACTTTCTTGCTCATGCCTATTTTACAAGACATTGGCAGTTTGCATGTGGGCCAAACTAGATTTGACAATATTCAAGGGGTATTGGACCTTGCCCTGTTATGCCCACATAACAATTCCAGACCAATTCACTGCTTGGTTCCTCCCCCGGGTCAGTGAGTTTCTCTCCAACATAGCCAGGGTTAGCAGGAGCCAATGGGTTGAATATGGAGGAATTTCAGAAAATTACTAGAAAAGCAATGCATTGAGCAAATAGTTTTCCAATAAGGGGAATATTCACCAGTTCAATGAGTCTGCAATATACAAAGAGATACTATTGAGATTAGAAATTATACAATTATTTTCTTTGGATTATACAGTATATCTAAATTAACGAGACCATGTATTTTATTTCTAATAGAATGGAGTTTCTTTTGGAGGCAAGTTACAAACCATCTTAGGAGGAAATGGATTTGTGTATGGGAAAAATCATCCCATTGGTGGATTGAAAGAGGCATCTGACTTTGAAAGGTTAAACCACTTATCCAATGGACCTTCTCTTTTAAAAGCTCATTTGGTAGCTAAAACAGTTGCAGACGATTTGAATACAAACTCCAAGATAACCAAACAGGTTACAGGTAATATATTTGAACTCCCTGGACTTCAGCCTTGTACTGTACATTCTGAAAGTGACTGTAAAGAGTTGTTGGCATCATTTTTTCAAGAACAAGGAAGTGAAAATTCAAATATACCAAATTCTACATTGCTGCTTCCACTTCTTCGAACGGTATGTGGTCAAGTAGATCGTCTATCCATAGATGAAAAGGATAAATGCTGTGAAAAAAAGTTTGCTTCTCCGAAAGATGGAATCCAAACTGTTAGGTGAGTTCGTATTGAAGAAAATTATCCATTTTTAAAATTGGTCTCAAAATGCCTCTTTGAAAAAGTAAGATAAATTTTACCAGGCAATTGAACTAGGTAACTGTTAACGAAATCTTTCATCATTGTGTGAGTTTGAATTTAGCTGGATTTTTTAATATAAAAAATCTGATGTGGCTCAGTGGTTAGAGTGCAGTACTGCAGGCCACTGAAACTGACTGCTAGTTCAGCAGTTCAGCAGATCAAA
>JANHGD010005698.1:25804-36105 GCA_027560375.1 Imantodes cenchoa | reverse complement strand
GCAGGAAAGCCTCCGGAGCCTGGGAAGGGTGAAAAATGGCTGAATGGCCCAACCGGAAGTTAGTTTCCAAACTTCTGGTTGGGCCATTAGGTCTGTTTTTCACCATCCACAGTCTCCAGACACTTTCCTGAAGCCTGGGGAAGGCAAAAATGACCTCCTCCCCCTCCCTGTGGAAGGCCAAAAATCAGCTGGAATCCATTTTTCACCATCCACAGGCTCCGGAAGCTTCAGTGAGCCCTGTGCACATGCATGTGGGGGGCAGCATGGGGGGTTGTGCGCACATGCGTGGGGGGGAGGGCATTTCATTATGGGTATGGGCACACACATATGCGCTATCGTGCGCGCATGTCCTTTTGGTATCCAAGCAAAAAAAAGGTTCAGCACCATCCTGGTGCACTTTAGCAAAAAATAACTTTTCATGACTAGTGAGCAAATTTGGAGTACTAGGAATCTATTGTACATCTTTTTGCAAAATAATTGCCATTATGGTGGACTTCCTTATTCACAAAATGGTTGCATCAGTTGATAGTCAGTCAAAAATCTTCAAATTCACCAGAAGGAGAATTGTTAAGATTGCTCCCTAATCTTTTCTCTAGGGTACTTCTATGAATATGTACATTTGTGGTTTTAAAAGGTGCTATCGTTTTAACCTGAGATCCTTTCTGAGATACTGGCAGCAGTAGCTAATCTTCATGTTTTTCTATAAATTGAGATTATTTTAAATTATCTTCCTATTTCCATTGTGAAGAAACTTTGAGCCTTTCTAAAAAAAAAAAAAGGAAAATAAATTGCAAATGCAACTGCCAACTCTGTTAAGGAGTAAGATCTGGATTGTTATTCACAATTGTATTTCAGCTTTGAGAAATACATTTATTAAGTAATGTCCCATTACACTTTGTCTGGTATCTTTCCTGACTAAAAGCACATTATTAACATATTAATGGCATCAAAGTAATGTGTTCTTTGTAGGAATATAAAACAAATTACAAATACAGGGGGAAAATCTTAATATATGTACTTAAGGTGTAAACATGCATAGACATTCAAAATATGGTAAATAAAAAACCCATATATAAAGTGATTCTAAAAGTAAGCTCTATGTGAGATGAAATCTGGATAGATCACAAGCATTCTTGTTGACTTGTAGGTCCTTTCTTTGAAATACTTCAAGTAACTAAGTGTTTAGCATAGGGGTCAGCAACCGGCGGCTCTGGAGCCGCATGTGGCTCTTTCATCCCTCTACTATGGCTCCCTGTTGCTCAAAATATGTGTCGCAACCGCCAGTGTGTGATACCCGCTGGCACACGATTTATTGAGCTTTTCGACCCCCGGTAGCTCAACCAGGATTAAATCCAAGGAAAGAAAAGTTTTAGAAGAAAACAGAATGTTTAATTCAACTACATATGCTAATTCTGTGACTGCTCAGGAAATAGTCAGGACGGGAAGAGTTTTGTGGCTCCCGGTGTTTTCTTTTCTGTGGGAAACTATTCCAAATGGCTCTTTGAGTGTTTAAGGTTGCCGACCCCTGGTTTAGCAGGTAACCAAAAGCAATTAGTCAGAGATGTGCTAAAATTACTAATAGATTAAATGCTGATGTAACCAGAGATTACATCAATGTTTTAAATCAGCATTTATGATAAATCTTAATGTACACAGTTTCTCAGTCCTTTCTCAGACAGCAACACTTGGTGGGGGAGGGGAAAGGAACATTAATACGGCAGTACGTCCTATACACAGTTACAAGCCTCACTAGCATTTAATTTTGCATAGCTAGTCATAGCTATGACTTACAGGTAATTTTATTGACAACTGGTGGCATGCTACAGCTGTTAGAAAAGAGCATATTAGAAAATGCCCCAAGTTCTATAATGTCTGCTTGCAATACATCTCATAAACTAATGTTGCAGGCTGCAACAGAAACATAGAAACATAAAAAAATTGATGGCCAGAAAAAGACCTAGTAATTCATGAAGTCTGCCCTTTGAGTATTTGTTTATGTTTTCTTTTTTAATTATTTATTTGTTTATTTTTTAAATAATCTTTGTTGCAGGATGGACATATGTTTATCCCAAGCATGTTTAAACTCTATTATTGATCATTGACTTTCTATTTCTGCTGGAAATTGGTTCCAAGTTTCCACTATTCTTTCTGTAAAGTAATACTTTCTAATATTACTTTTGAACTTTGCTCCTGTCAGTTTGAGGTTATACCCGTGTTCTTTGTTTTTTTGCTTAATATTGAAAATGCTGCCTTCTAGAATGTTTTTCACACCGTTATTATATTTAAAGGTTTCAATCATGTCACCCCTTTCCCTCCTTTGCTCCAGGCTGTACATATTCAGTTCCTCCAATCTCTCCCAATATGTTTATATATGTTTATATTTATCTCATAAAAATATGACATCAGGATGTCATATATTTGTGAGAGTTTCAGTGGCGTGCATATAGAAGTGTAATAAAACAAAATAATTAGTTGATGTTAATAAAAAATGTTGTATAATTAAATCAATCATGATTTAGTTCAACATTTTATTCCCTGTCCATCTGTATTGAGAATTTATTTTTCTTTAAAACTAATACAGTATATTTTTCATTGCCACTTATTAAATAAAACATTAATACTTCTAAAATTAATTAATGCCCTTCCCACTTATGAAATAATAGCTTTTTTTCTACTCTTCTATGAAAGTTGCTGGCTAGTTGATCACAGAGCTTGCGCCTTGATATTCTGTATTCGTATTCAGGAGACAGAAACCAGGAAATAGCCAAAGAAAGAATCTTCATCTGGCCACACAACCACCACCCCCCCGTCCCACACAACCACCCTCCCGCTTCTCCCTCCCTCACTTTGCATGCGTTGTGTATCTATGATGTAGTGAGTCATGAGATTTACTTGATTTGATCTCACATTCTCAGTCAGGTCATGCACACTTACTATATATGTTCCTTTGTACATGTTTGAATAATTAGTAACTAAAATCACAAATACAAGCAATGACAATTGCTTTTTCCACAGTTTTTCACAAAAGATATATTTGCTGTGAAATTCTAAACACTGACTTATACCGAATGCATATTTTATTTTAGACATCAATAATGCTTTGGACTAGGGATATTGATGTGTACTAAGCCAGAGAGGTTGCACAATGGGAGAAACTTTCTTATGTGAAGAAGTTAGGATAACTAGGATAGGAATTTAGCCAAAATTCTTTTCTTCTTTAAAAGAAAATTCAAAAAGCAATTTAATTTTTATCCAGGTAAATTGGAACTGGTTAAAATATGAGAAGTCATGTGTGTGGTGTGTGTCTGTGTGTGTGTGTGTGTTGTGCGTGTGTGCATGCATGCGCATGCAATACAATCTTAGTTTCAACATTAATTATAGAAATATAATTGCATGCATCAGGTTACTTCTGATTTATTTACCCCACAAATGGTCAACATAAGTCATTTCCACGTGAGTAAGCAAAAAATAATTACCAAAGAATGAATTTTCTTATATGCCATAAATGTCTAATGTGAAGGTAACAAATACCTAGATAACAGATTGTTTGTTTTTGCAAATAAATACATTTCTTGTGGTTTATTTCTCTATCTCATTTTAAGCATGTAATGTAAGGAGAGGAATGAAGTTTCAGAAAGGGAATAAAGAATAAAGGCATAATAATAATAGACTTCCTAAACATATTTGGCTATCCAAGATAAATAGAAAGGAAATAACTTTGTATTTTTTCCTCAATGCAACATTGATTTTACTTCAAAAACTCACCTTATTTTAGCCAGTTACTCCTGGTTTTTCTCTATTATTGTCCTCTCTTTGACATCATCATTTGAAAGTGAAAGTGAAGCAACCTGGGGTAATACTTTACACTGTAATTTTGAATAGCCATCAAAAGGCAGGTCAGGTTGTATAATCCCTTGATTGTATGAATCCTTCCCCAATGAACGGAACCTTTTGCAGAAAGATTCTGAAAATTGATTGGCTGAATCTGAGCAAATGGAACTGAAGAATGGTAAAAATGTAGGTCTGCAAATGTCTGACATTGGAGAAGACTTCTGAGTATTAAGTTCAACTCTGAAATCTTTGATATAAGACAAGGCTTGACTGTTCAGTTGAGCATATTCGAACATTAGTTTATTCTTTGTAATTTGACCCACACGATCTAAGATACTTAAGTTTTTTTCATCTTCAGAACAAATGATATTTTCTTTCTGACTCCTAAGATCTGAAGACTTGGCATCAATTGCTGTTTGAACATTATATTGGCTTGCATGATGGCCAAGAACATACTTTGGCCCTGGGGTTATGTCACTATGTTCATTTTGCAACTGAGGTTGTTTTTTAAGTTGAGTTGTTGTCGCTATGTCATCGCTCACTTCATTGCCAGTCCCTTTATCTTTGAAAGGCTTGTTTTTAGAATCGTAACCAATCTTTAAAGAAGCGGCTTGAGTAACACAATGTTCTAAAAGCTGCATTATGTTAGTATTATTCTCTTCTGAAGTCTCACTAATGGGACCTTGAGAATGACAGAAGCTCAATGGCTCCATTGGATCCTTACATTCAACAGACCAGGATTCATTCTTTGATTCACTGTCATCTTCAGGCTCTAGAGAATCTGGAGAAGTTGCTGCAGTCATGTAAGAAGAACATGATTCCGCATCATGATTATCCATAACAATGTGACAAACTGAATCTTCATTCGAGACTTCTAGTGGCAGAGATTCGATGCTAATATCTGTACATTCTTCTGAGAGAGATGCCTTTATTTCAGATGAATTTACCAATAGTTCATCCCAACTGTCCTCTACTCTTTGTCTGTTACCTGGTATGCCATTGTCAATTATGAGCTCAGACATGACATTCACATTTTCTTCTCTCTCTAGAAAGCTACATGCATGGATATCCTTTTGATCATGTTCAATTATTTCTAATGAATATGTCTGGATTCCACTTTTGCTATCAGTTGAAGATGCCCCTGGATTGCTTTTATTTTCCTTAAAATCTGGGTTGCATTGAGACACTGACTCATCATCTTTTCTCATCTGTGTCTGAGGATTGTTAGGAAAGTCTTGGGGGGAAAACAGTCCTGGTTTTTTTCGCAGCCAATTGATTATCCCCATGGTCAGGGAAAGCTCAGTATCACACAGCTTAAGCAAGCATTCTTTGCCCTTCCATGTGCTGTGAAGGAATCCCTGGCTGATTATATCAATGGTTGGCTGGGAAGCCATATTTTCTTCTGACCCTACATGAAAGCTGTAAATTGATAAAGGTATCTCAACTGCCTTTTCTGATATGCTTTCAGAGAAGCATAAATCATCATCTATAACTGGACTGATCTGATCTTCATTAGGATCATAGAATAGTTCATATAGGGCATCTCCACTGTAACTGTCTCTTGGAAACTGAGTTGGTGTTCCAGGGGATTGAACTTCCCTTATTTCATCATCATGCCCAGGAGTAAATGAATCATAGTATCCTTCATCACTAGTAGACATAGATTCCTGGTTGTCACTCTTTGGGGTCCCTGTATCTATGGTACTTTCTTTAGAAGAATCAGGGGAAGAAAGCAAGTCCGTCCCTGAGCCTTTGGCTTCCTTCTTCGCTTTTTCCAACTCACTGCTAGGTATTGTCAGCAAACTCCTATCAAACAGTGTCTTCTGGTGCAATTGGACAGATTTATTGATGTTGTCCCAAAGTTTTGAAAAATCAGCTGCTTCATTTTGAGCTGGGGAAGCAAGCTGCTCTACTCCTCCTTGAAAGGAACCCATGGCAGGATTCTCTTTTTGGTGAGATTGTCTAAACAAAGTTTCTTTGCTGACCTCCAATTCCATATGAGCAGAACTTCCATCTGCAAAGATTTCTCCACATCCTGTGAGAGAATCAAAGCTTTTCAAGGAAGCAACATCTTCACACAAAGTACTTGAATATTCATATGAAGACTCAGACTGGAGCTCACCATCAGATAAGTCTTGTGCCAAGCAATCGGTAGAAAACGTTTCACCAGCTTTGAATAAATATTTACCAAACTTTCCTGCCAATTCTGACTTGTAGCCTGGAAATGCCCTTTTTTGCTTTTCTGAAAACAAGGCAATATTCTGGGGCTTATTTTTTTTAATATGAAAGATATCTCGGAAACCCTTTTTGGACCGTTTCAGGGAAATTCTCTTCCTAGGTATGCTTTTGGCAACAGCTGGCACAAAGGGCATTTGGGGTACAAAGTTACGGTAATCAATCATCTGTTGAGGGCTGTTCACAAAATGGCTCGAGTTGACCATGGATTCTTTCTTGCCACTAGAATGTTGGGTGTTTCCAAGCCCAGAAAAGCTGGCACTATTGATGAGTCTTCCTTTGCTTTTTTCAGAAGCTAAATGTTCCCTTTCAGAATTTTCGTTATTGTAACTGCATGGTTCAGTTTTGTTTATCCCTCCCGGAACACAGTCATGGGTTTTGCTTTTCTTAACAGGCTTGTAGAAAGATTGGGGTAGCAACAGTATACTCTCACTAGAGCTAGTTTTCGTTAATCTGTTGGAAAAACTGCCATTTTTATCTACAGAAAAAGTTGCTTTTTGAATGTCAGCATCAGGCTGGCTCTTCTCTTTTATGTCTGCTTGGACATTATCCTTTTCTCTAGGATTTATGTGCACTAAAGGTAGCTTCTCATGAGTTAGATGCATGCTAGATTTTATGAAAGTTTTTCCTCTTTTGAACTCCATCACAGCTGGCCCTATAATTAGAAAAATAGAATAAAACTTAAGGGATATCTATCACATTACCTTTGATGGAAACATAGCAACATTACTTATCTGTGATCTTTTTTCTACAATGAGAATTTCAGATTTATAAAAACAAACCTGTATAAGTAAAGAAACAAAATACTTAAGTTTCTCAAGTACAACTAATTAAAATAAAACATTGCCCCTTCCTTTGTCCTCGCATTTAAAATGTCAAGGATTTAGGAAGAATAATTGTTCATACATTATTTCTAAATCCAATCCAGATATTAATAGTGACTTAATAGTGGCAGGATCAAGTGGAATTGATCAAGCGTTTCCCCTAATTATTTTGTCTCTACTGGTATATTTACTACATACTTTAACATTTGTGACTGCATGTTAGTTACCTATTGATGATCCAAAATCCCTTCCACTTGAGCATGACTTTCTCAAAAACAGATGGCTACTCTAGTTGAAATATGTTCTTGTGAACAGCACTGTTCTGACTAGCTTTTTTTTAGAGTACTTAGGCCCATGTATAAATGTATATTAGCTATTATTTATGAACATTCATTTCATCTTGGAAATTATAATTAAGTCCACAATTTTAATCTTAATTCACAATATGTTAGACTAAAGGTAAATATTGGATTCAAACTGACTTATGCTTATGCTTAGAAAAATCTCTTTGAAATCACTAGTGATTTGAAAATCAAATTCAAATTACATCAGTAATTGTGAGTTTGTAATTGTGAGTCCAATCATTCCCATTGATTTCAACTAAACAAATGAATACTTGTGATAGTTATTTATTGTAAGTTTAATACATATTACAGTTCGATATAATATTCTCTGTAGCAGCTTCTCCCCTCTGGAATAGCTTGTTTTCTGAAGCATGGATACCTCCTTCCCTTGGTTCTTCCACAGGACCCTCAGAGATGCTTTATATTAAGCGATGTTTATATTTCTACAATTCCTTAACTTTGCATTCTTAGTTTTTTCAATCAAATAAAGGAGTAGTATGTTTGGGTATGTGTGCATATCTACTAAACAAACTTTGTCAATACAACTTCCCATATATTTAAAAACAATCCTCCTTCCATGAAGCAGAAGTTCTTTTTAATTTCACTGGTCCTCTTAGCATTTTTTTCTCTTTGGTAAAACAACATTTTCATTTCAACTGCTATAGGACAGCCCCTGATTTTCTCATAGATGGATCAAAACATCTGAATCTCCTTTGGATCATTTTCAAACAAACAGAATACCCATTTTTTAAAAAACCAATTCTTTAAACTGTTAAGCTTTCATGTTTATACAAGTATTAATATTTTTAAAAATGTAAAAAGATTTAAACAACTGTTTAATTAAATGAATGTGGTTATGTAGTTTGAAAAAACCCTTTGTTGCAACATCTTCACTTCTCTCCTTGAAAAATAAAATACGTAATAGCAGCACCTACATTGCTTTTTCCCCCTTTTCTTTCTTTACATGCATGGCACTGTGATCAGCACAATGGATAGTGCCTTATCTGCTACCCTGACCAGCCATATAAAGAAGAATTGCAGTAAATTACTCATTTGCTGCAGTTGTGAAAATGGCCAATTGGAAAGGAACTGTACATTGGAATGTGAGGGAGGGATTAATTGATTTCACATCAAGATGTCTCTTGTGTGAAAATTCTGCACCAATTATTTATAAATGTCGCTGCCTCTCCTCCCCCATGCCTGAAGCTGAGGGATGTGTTGCTCTTGTTTTCCTTCACACCTTAAGGAAACTTGCATGGCATGCGGCATATAATATAGCATCCAATCTCTAGCTTGTCTTCAGAGGGAAAAGCCTCTCCCCGCCGCCCCCCCGGCGACTTGTTTGCATTCACCTGAGAGAAAATCAGCATTTCATTACTGGTTACATATAGCAATCTGTTGTACAAGGGCATGGAGAATTTATCCTACCAGATCTCATCATCTTGCTGTTCAGTTTCTACACAAAGAATGTATGCGTGTTGAAAATATGAAAAAGGAACAGTGGCAAGCAATTCATTCAAAATAATCCTAAACACTCTAGCACTGACAAAGAAAAATAAATACACCACACCCCTGCACCAAAATGTATCAACCCGCTAAGACAACAAAAGATCACACTCACCATGCCTTATTATGCCAGCTGCAGAAATCCTTATTACTACATCCTTTTTACTGAGGCCGTTGTGTCTTTATATAGAAGCTCATGAAATATATTCAAGACTCGTAAGAGCTGATTTCTTCTCTTTACTGGGATTTGCTCCTCCCTCTCTCTCTTTTCCCCTCCCTCTTTCCTTCCTTTTTTTAACCACTCTTTCAGTCTCTTCAGGTATTAGATATCATTCTCTGCATGGATTTCAAATTTTTACATGTAGCCAATTTTAGAACAGTGAGATTTTTATAGGCCATCTGTGCAGTAGCTGATGAATTCTGACGGCTATAAAAATATATTGTTGTTCTCTGATAATTACACACACACACACACACACATTTACATACAGTTTCTAAGACTGATTTTCAAACGCAATTAACTAATAGTGTTTTTAATATATATTATTAACTAATGTGTTTTAAGAATAACAGCTGATTATTATTTCCCTTGTTAAGATATGCTTTAATCTGCTGATTAGGGTTTTTAAAAAAAAATACTATTGTTTATACAAAAACTGTATATAATGCAAGAAGTGTAATATCAACCATGACATGGATTAAACTGTATGCAACTATCAATAACATTGGGTCTTTTTTGCCAATTCCAAAACTTTAAGAGGGGGGTGGACATACTTTTCTATATTTAAATAACTACATATTTGCTAATTTAATAAGATTCAAATTAATTGTCATTAACCTGAAACAAACCACTCTAAATAATCTAAATGTACTGTGAAATGTTTAAGGGCATAGTTTAAATACGCACAAAACTGCTTCCTGATACATAATCTGTATAGGCATAAATGTTGCTCCATTCACAGGGAGTCAAGTACCATAAATGCAAGTTTTTATAATAATTATTTCTAGTATTAATTACAATGATTTTTCCAGCTCGAATTACAAAAGTGTTTTGACCATAGAGCATTTATAAATCTAGCTGAAAACATATTTAAATATTGTGTCTACTGCTCAAAAACCAGGCACATGTGGATAGGTAGGATTTACAGAGTTTTGAAGCCAGCACTGAGACACTAATCTGTTAGACACATCAACCTTAATGTTTCTTAGTATCAGGAACTCATTAAAAAACTTAACATAAATTAAATATATCAACAGGCTTGCATGAGAAGGAGGATATTAGTCTTTAAATAAAGCCATTCCAACTTGTGTTTGCACTTGGAATTGGAAATAGATCAATATCTCTTATTTTGTTTACATTTTGCACCAGGTCAGCATAGTCTCTTATGGAAGCAAAATGTATTTCTAATTAAATAGCCAGACTAATGGCAGCAAAATGAAAAATAGAACGTATTTTTAAAAAATGTACTGAACATCTTCTTTCTCTACTACTGTATATTCCTGCGTATAAGACTACTTTTTAACCCAGGAAAATCTTTGCAAAAGTAGGGGGTCGTCTTAT
>JANHGD010005698.1:0-19522 GCA_027560375.1 Imantodes cenchoa | reverse complement strand
ATGACATAAACAATTCGTCGATACATTTTCTTTGGGGGGTGGGAGAGAGAGAGGAAAATAAGATTCTTTTCTGCTTATAGTACCAGTGAATAAAAATAATTCAGGTAAATGGAATAAAGATCACAAGCTTTCCATAGAAATTGCAAATGAAAAGAGTTTGTGATGAATGGACTTTGATAGTGCAGAATATATCTTTATATCTTTATGACATTTTTGTATATTAATTTTTTCTTAGATTTATCTTTGTCTTTCTCTGATAGTGTCTCAAGCAAACTACTAGCAAGGGGGAAATGGTAGTAGATGAAAAGAACACAGTTCCCTTTTATATTACAGCAACTTTTAATTTGATTTATTTTACTTCATTTCTATACTTTTCTTTCTTCCAGAAAAACCCAGAACAATTTACAAGATAAGAATAAAAAATAAAAATCTTAAATTGAACCATCACAATAAAAACAACTGTGTTTAAAAACAATATATATCAAAATTAGAACAAAATATAATGCAATGTTCTCTTGAAGCAGGCATCCCATAAAGAGAATGGGATAGGATTGGCTGTTCATTCTCTAGGAAAGCTATAGTTTCACAAAGGATTATAGATACTATTCCAGTAGCAGCTTGGTAATCTATAATTAGAGTATCCCAGGAAGCTCACTTATACTTGAGTAATGGAAAAGCTGGTTGTCTGGAAGTCCCCTTAATATTGGGGGGGGGGGGGGGCGGTATAATGGGTTGCTCCAGATGGGATTATAATGTAAACCAGTGAGGCCATAACATGCCTATCATAAATTGGCAAGGCTTTATCACTGTCCCTTTTCATTTATTCTTTCTGTTCCTTTGTCCTTTGATTTTATGATGAAGAAGCAAGTATGTTTATTTAATTTGTTTTAATCTTTAAAAGATATTTAAATTTTAGGCTATTACCAAATGACAAGAACATATTAAAATGGCAAATGTTCACTTCAATTTATTTGAAATGTTATCACATCTTTCAGCAACAAAATAATTAATGCTGCTGACAAAAGAACAATTAAAACAAATATCCAAAGTTGGGAATCATAACTCAGAGAGTTCAGCTTTATCCTCTAGAAGGGCATTCCAGGTAAATTTCACATGGTTGGTTGGTTGGTTGGATTTATGTTTATTATAATCAAAAGAGATTCTTCACCATTTACAATAGATCCATAAAAATATAATAAAACATTCATAGTATAACTACAAAAATAAACCAACTCCCAATCAATTGCATCAATTCCATGTTCCTCTCTGAAATAACTTGATTTTTGGTAAATTATGAAAAGCCAACTGTGTAGAGGCCAGTTGAATTTCTGGGAGGAGACTGTTCCCATGAACAGATACAGCAACAGAAGAACAGTACCAGTCTCCCCTACTTCCCTCTTCGCAAGGAAGTTGCCATGGAAGGTTCTGTCAGGGACACATAAGTCAGGCTGTTGAAACTAGCCAGCCAAAGTGATCCTGCAAATCTGCTGTCAGAAGAGTTTGGCATCCGAAGTTGTGGGTGCTTCATTACTGGAGATTTTTAAGAAAAGACTGGACAACCACCTTGTCAGATAAAATAATATATGTAGTATAGGATCTCCTGCTTAAGCCGGGGGTTGGACTAGAAGATCTCTACGGTCCCTTCCAATTCTATTCTGATTGATTGATTGATTGATTGATTGATTGATTGAAATATCCCCCTACTAAGCTCCCTAGGGCTTTAAAAGTCAAAAACAGCATTTGAACTACACTGATAGGAAGACGGTTTGTGATGGCACTTTGGTTGACACTATGTGTCGGTTACCTATGTAAAAGGAGTATCAGGCAATTAATTTATCAGCTATTCTTTTGAGGAGATTCTAGGAGGTATAGGCCACTGATATACGCACATTCATATAAAAGCAGGCTCTATTTCAAAGTGTGAGAGAATCTGAACCGGAGTTAGCAACCCTAGGTAACAAGTAGGGAAACTGGGCATCACATATTACTTTTGCCTGCATTTATTTATTTGTTGCTATCTATCCAGGGGTCTCCAACGTTGGTAACTTTAATTTAATTTAATTCCTCAGCTTGCTGGCTGAGGAATTCTGGGAGTTGAAGTTCACAAGTCTTAAAGTTGCCAAGGTTGGAGACCCCTGATCTATACTGTATTGGTGGAGGACAGGGGGGAATAATCCAGGTTGCCTTTCTTTGTAATAAATGTAATATGTGGCCTTTATATATGCTTTTCACTGTTATGTTAGTAGAAAGTTCTGAGTTCAAATCTAGGCTGGGTCCTCCATAGGACACACAGGGCAAGTTACTTGGAGCAGAGGCAAAGTTTCTTTCAACAGCACATGTGTAGAACAGCACTTAGTCAGTTCAGCCCAAGTGTCAATATCGGCAGAAAAGCTTAAGAGGTACTTTGTTTCGTAACCTGGGGTTTCCTGAGATCAGGTATGGCCATGGCTAGTGGGTGGTATCGATGGCAAAGGTGACATGGAATATGGAAGTCACTTTCTTCCCACAATTACATTGAGCTATTTCCCCAAGTTTGTGGTTTTCATATTCTTAGGTTTTGTCTGCTGCGATTTACTGGACTTTTAGGAAGTAGACTCATAAATTAATTGCCATCCATGTCCAGCCATCCCCCGTTTTATCGTGTAAGAATTCCTTTTGGGACTAATTTGCAGCATGTCAGCTTTTCCCTTTTTCCTTCATGTTCATCTATGAGTGCATTGGTGCCTAGAGGCATCATGCTGCCCATCATCTCTCTTTTTATATACAGTGTTTCCTTTCCCACATATTACTCTGTAGAGCACATTCTTTTTAAACCAGAGAAGTGCACTGCAAAATCAGAGAAATGTGATAACTGAAGGATAGTAGTACTGTGGTTCACATATCACTTTGGGGAGTACAAATATATTCATACCACAATGCGTATGTCTTTCCCATGCCTAGTTATTATATTGATAATTTAGCATGTGTAGAAGGAAACTGAGAAAATATGCCACACCAGCATGATTGTTCCATCCCAATAGTCTCTTTATAACTTTTGGGGAAATGAGGTATTTCACGAGCACTTATTCTTTGTTTATCTTGAATCTTCCTTCCAAGTTAGACTGAGATTGCACCAGGCACTACCTTACGGATGTATGTATATGATTTCCTCAGGGTGACACTCCCATGATGCGAGACCCCACGAGGGAGGATGCACTCCTCTGTCAATTTCTGGGTCTCAGCATCCCAACACAGCACTGTGGCGATGACATCATTCTTCTCATCCCGTCCTCCAGTAATGAACAGTTTGTCGTTGCAAGGAGCAATCCCACAACTAGCACATTCATGGTTTAACTGAGTCACAAGGCACCATATATCTTTGAGTGGGCTATAAGAATAGACTGCTTTCATTGCCCCACCTGGAAAGGGAAGATGGAAAAATCAAGAAGTGACTGGTTCTTCAATGCATAAAGTGAAACCTCAATTTAACAGACTCACATTAATTGACTTTGAATGCAAGAGACCAAATTTGTCTCTGACTAAACCGAGAAGACAAAAGCCAGGAATTGTGTCTCAAAGATCCTTTCCAGGGAGATAGATGAGATAGAACAAATCATTATGAAATCAAAGAAGAAATGTTATCTGAAGCAAAGACTTGTAAATCAACAAGCAAATGTAGCTGCTGGGACTTGTGAATTAACAAAGTAAGGATGTGGTGGAATAAAAGAGGTTATTCTATTCTATTCTATTCTATTCTATTCTATTCTATTCTATTCTGCCTCTATGTATTCCTAAAATGTTGATATGCTCCAGTGTTCCATTGAAACTGATTTGTGTGTTTGTTCCTAAGTATTTCCTGGCTGTTGATGACCAGGGATGTGTGTCTTCTCTTCTCTATCCACAGTGATATGGAAAATCCAGGCAGAAAACAAGAGGGACTTAGAAGATCAATGTATCTCAACAGACTGTAAGTGAGTGACCATAAGCCCACAGGTAATACTACACCAGGGTTTATGATTACAGTGCATACTGGCTCCAGGATGTCTATTGCTTAACTCCCTATCTACATCCTGGTATAAGATGGAATACAAAAACTCCTTGTCATCTTTTGTGCAAGATATTTAACCACTGAGAATTGTTTGGATTTGATCTATTCAAATCAAAATGATATCTGGAAGTATATTAAAAAGACAACTTTTTTGGCATATCCTACTAGATGTACATCAATTATATCCTCGTCTGTGACTTAGTGAAAATGTGTATGAAATTATTGTCAAAGAATCATGGTTTGTATATAGCAGTGATGGCCAACTTTTTAGGCACAGAGTACCCAAACTGGAAGGTGCACAAACACCAGAGCACCGGAAACCCAATGACCCACTGGCCGGCACGCATGCACGCCTCGGAAACCCGATGACCAGCTGACTGGCACGCATGCACACATCAGAAACCCAACAACCAGCTGGCTGAGCTGGGGCAATGGTGCACATGCCCACAGAGAGGGCTCTGTGTGCCACCTCTGGCACACGTGCCATAGGTTTGCCATCATGGGTATATAGGAAATGAGAGGAGACACATATAGGTTACAGACTCACTGAAAAGAAAGCAAATTATTCTATTTTCTTACATTCAAAAGTTCGTCTAAAACATTGCATTTTTGTATGTATGTAAACACACACATACACACACACACACACACACACTTATGCTGTACATTCACTGTAATAGATATATAAGCAAGCATCATACTATTACATTACTTTTAAATGATATCAGTAATACCAACATATTCATTCTTCTATAGAACCTACTAATAATCAATACTCTAATTAATACCGTAATGTATCATTAGTACTAACTTTACTATTGTACATTAGCTAACACTAAAATGCACTCTATATCTCCAGAAGTATCTGTATGATCTAATTTAAAAGAATATCACAAGTCTGCAGTTTGCAGCAAATGAAAATAAGTATAACTATAAAAAGAGTTCTGAATTAAAGAAAATGTGCAAAATTATTAAGCATGTTAAAGCAGATATTAAACTTACCCACAACATAGATATGGTCATGAAAAGTTGCAGCATTGATACACTTTGCTTCAACAGGCATAGGTGTTTTTAAGCACCAGTTGTTTGTTGTTGGATCATAACACTGTGTATTGTCAGTAGCCAACTTTCCATTGGGTCCTCCTCCAATCACATAGAGTTTCTTTTTGTAACTGGCTGCTCCAAATGAACTCACATTGACCATGAGAGGAGTTGCCTTTATTAAAATCAAACAAATAATTTAGGAATATGTTAGAAATTAATTTTGATTTTATGTGTCTTCTTATATTAAAGAAATGGAATATGCAATTGAATTGAAGTCCAAAGTTAAAACATGCAAGTTAATTAGGAAGACGAACGTTACAATAATAGAGAGAGAATGAAAAATTGGTTCAAAATGTTTGTGGGTCAGAAAAAAAATAATGCAAAACTTGCTGCAGTGTTAATGGGATAAGACCGTGATGGTGAACCTCTGGCACGCGTGCCGGAAGAGGCACACAGAACCATTTATCTCAGCATCTGAGCCATCGCCCAGCTCAACTTCACCGCGCATACACGCACGTCTCCCACCGGCCAGCTGATTTCTGGCCCATTCCCCGACTTCTGAGAGACCTGTTTTTAGCTCTCCCCAGGCTCCAGAGGCTTTTCTCGAGCCTCCAGGAGGGCGAAAACAGCCTCCCCAGGCTCTGGAGGCCATAAACAAGCCCGTTTCTGGACTTCCAGTAGGCCTGTTTTTCGCCCTCCCCAGGCTCTGGAGGCTTTTCTCAAGCCTCCGGGAGGGTGAAAATATCTCCTCTGGGATCTTGAGGCCCTCCGGAAGGGGAGAATACGGGGGGAGGGGTGTGCATGCACAGAGGAGCGAGGGGCACACAGGGGGTGCATGCGCATTGCATTATGGGTGCTGGCACATATGCGCATGTGCTGTTGCACGCTCACACGCTTTCGGCACACAAAGAGAAAAAGGTAAGCCATCACTGGGATAAGGACTCAAAACTTGGCACCACGGTTGTATTTGAAAGAAAGAAGGAGGAGGCATAGATCCGAATCTGTGGAATAGAGATTCAAGTCTCTGTTTGCCAATGGAATGACAGAGTAGCTTTGGGCTAATCATCATTTCTGAACCCATTTTTTTCCACAGGAGTAAAATAAAGTAATTACCAACAGTGTATCAATATTATTATAATAGAATAACAAGAATTTTTATTTTTCAACAGAGTTGGACTAATTCTGCAGGAGTGAATTATATTGCAAAGCATAATAAGTAAATAAAAGTGCACAGGAGGGATCTAACATAGAATTCTAGAAAATATTTCTTACATACACTGGAAATACCATTTTGAAAAGCAAGAACAGAAAGTTTTTGCTCGTAAATGGAAAATGAGTTTCTTAGGAAACATGTACTGTAGCTAAATGTATACGTGTTTGTTTTAATTTAGACCCATGAAAATTGGCACATGAAGTAAAATACACATCTATTTTTGCATTCTCGGATTCATACTAATGTAAAAGTGGGAAACAGGAATTGAGAGTAATGGTACAACATTACAACGCTGTCTATGAGCAGTGCTTTGTGCACCCTCTATATAGGCTGCATCTAAAAACAGCCTGGGATTTCTGATCTGCTGTGAAGATCTTCACCTGCAAGAGCTGCTACATGGGGCGTGAAAAACAGATGTGCTAAGTTCTGTATGTCTCTCTTGTCTAATCTACATTCATACTGCACAGCTGATAATGGAGGACAAAATAAATGTTTTAAATTAATACTCAGTGAATCTGCTGGCTAGTTATACACTGTATTATAGATGCAGACTTAAAAAAAAACATTTCTGGTGTTGTGTGTGAAAATACTCTATGTCTGTTTACTTACATTAAATAGCAACAACATTATGTTATTTCGGTACTGTTTTCTGTTTCACTAATACTGAAACTACATCTGTACTTTACCTCAGACCAACAGTTGTGAAAGGAATCATAAATCTCTACACTGTTAAGTCTTTGTACGCCATCAAAACCACCAAGCACATAAACTTTGCCACCCAAAACAGCCATTTTGTGCCTCCATCTTCCAACATTCAAATATTCAATTTGGATCCATTTGTTGATGGATGAATTATACTTCCAGACTTCATGCTGTGTTTCTTTTCCTCCTGCAGCAAATAAAAACCAAATTCCACTTTTTTCCAAGCTCAGGACATATTCTCAACAACAGTTTTTGTTCACATGCTCTCATTAGGCTCTTGACCCTTATGCTGTTGTCTGTTTTTCTTGTTTACTAAGATTTTAGTCCTCATGGCTTAAGAGATAAACAGAACTAATCTCAAAAAGGTCTGACACTTTTTTTTATTCACAGAATTTAAATACATCTTCATGTTTTAATTGGAATTAAACAATAACATATTTGAAAAACAGAAGCAGCATCTCATTCCCTTCTTTCCTTCCATCCATCCTTTGGCATAAACTTAGTAAAGATAGGGAAGGCAACAGCTATGCCCCATAGACCCAGGTCATCCAATAAGGCTCCTTCTTGCTATTCACTCTTCATCTCACATTTTTAATAAACCTGAATAAATGTGAGGTCTGAATAGGAACTACAGGGAGGGAAGGAGGGAGGGAGGGAGATGCCACCAAAGCTGCTGCAACCTCCTCTCCAACTGCTTCAAATCAGCCTTGCTTCAGCAGCAGGGCCTCTGCAAGCAGACATGTAAGTTACACATTGCACAAAGTGCCAGGACACAGGGGCACCAAATGATGAGAATGGTGACAGTCCCAATGCCCATTACAGGGCACCAGGTTGTGGGAAGAAGCCCATCCAGTTACAACTTCATGCTGCTGTAAACATAGGAGAATGAAGTACCAGAAAACTGCAGTTGCCATGTGGCATGGCTTAACACACTGAAAGCAAAAATATTTACATAAAGGCACCTTACAGGTCAGCAGCACTCCTGTTAAACAGCATGTTTCTTCTGGAAGTAAAGCCTTTGGAATCACGGATGGGTTCCCCAGAGATGCTACCCTGGGGAAGTGGATCAGAGAGTTCACCTTGCATCTGTTTGCTTGCTTACTTGCTAGTTTACTATTTAGCTCTATGACTCTTCTTTTCAGAAAAAAAAAGGCAGGGATGAGGAGAGAGAGAACAAATTATTTCATTCCTTACCTGATATGTAGACTTCATTTCCTAGTGTAATACAAGCAAATTCCACCCACTTTTTATTCTCACTTTCTAATTCTTGTTCTGTGTTTGGCAATTTTGCCACTTCCAAACGACTGCGTCTCAAAGGATCAAGGCAAGTTACTTCTGATACAAATTTTTCATCCTTTGTGCAACCGCCTATGATCATAAAAACCTCAGACTGGAATTCATGCATTCTGGGCTTTGTTCTTCCTGAAATCATCTAAACAAAAATAAAATTAACTATTATTGTTGTTGTTGTTTGTTGTTGTTAAAATCTAGCAACCAACAACCCCTTTCCCCACCTACAAATGTGTATTTAGGTCATGGATGCACATGTTTGTAGGGACAAGAAGTGACGTTTGGTCCTGAGGTCAAAGGTGGCAGAACTAGGTGGGGTTAAATTTACTTACAATTTCCCCTTTATGATGTATAGTAAGTATAATTTGGTAGCAATTTTTGAGGATGCTCGGAGCCCTCAGACCGGCACCATTATTCTAGGCTTTAAACACATCATACATCAAAGAGGTGATAAGGAATTCATTCATAAATATAATTAATAACAGATTTTTCAGGTAGAATTGTAAATAATAACAAAAAATATCCTATGACAATTTAATAACAGATTACTATCAGCAGTTGCACAATTTTAGGAGGAAATACTGTATTTTTTTTTTAGTATAAAATGTACTTTTCCCCCCTTAAAAGGGGCTGAAAACTTGGATGTGTTTTATACTTTAAATGTAGCTTTTTCAAAGCTTTCTTTCAGCGCTAATGAAGTGCTAGGAATGTAGCAATCAAGCTTTGCCTGCTTTTTTTCATTGCTTCTCTCTATCAGCTATGCTTTAAAAGCTGTTTTTTATCCCGCTCAAAACCAGCAAACTAATGTGCTGAAGCTGACCAGACTAAGGACACTAGCCAGATGAATACCTGGTAGGCAGAAGGTTTTTTTTCCTATTTTCCTCCCAAAAAACTAAGGTGTGTCTTATACTCCAGTGCATCTTAGACTATCGAAAAATACGGTATAAAACTGTGTGGCTACAAAAGTGTACACAAAAAATATTTGTGTGTTCCAGGAGCTATGTGAGCTTCTGAATATATGAATATATCTCTGGTTTTGAACAAAAAAGGTTGTTGAAGGCCATGAAGCCATTATCCGTGAAATTTATCAAAGTTGCATTTAGCAGTCAACTTTCTTACCACAGATAAGATGTAGATCAGGGGTCCCCAACCTTTTGTACCTCAGGGACCACTAAATTCATAATTTTAAATCCCGTGGACCACTAATATGATCTGCCTAATGACTGGCTGGGTGGCGTGGCTAGGTGGTCATGTGACTGGTTGGGTGTGACCAACTTGATGTCACTCACATCGAGGGGCACCTCACCGGCCACTCCTCTCCCCTCCTCTCCCAGCCACTCCTTGCCTGCCCGCCTGGGCTCCTTAGGGCCCCAACAGGAAGCAGTTGTTGAAGCTAAGCAGCCACCACGAGACAGCTAGCTCAGTTCCAATTGGATCTGACCGAGAAGGAGGCTCAGCAGAAGCACCTCACTAAGAGCATAGGCTTTCCAAGCAGAGGAAATACCTGCGGGAGTGCAAGGCCTGGTACTGGCACCTGGAGGTTCAGCAGGTTGAGATGGTCAGCCAGTTCCAGGCCAGTTACAGTCCCACTGGAACAAGGCCCTCTGGCTCTTCACCACCAGTGGCACTTCCATCCAGCCCAAAGCCCCGCACCCGGAGGCTGAAGCAGACCCCAAGTCGAATTTCTGCTCCCCTCTGATGTGCACAAAAAGACCCAGAGGGGGAAGACTCTCTACAGCAACACAAACGTTCCTTGCACATATCCGTCCCAGGGGCCATAGTTTGAGGACCCCGATTTGTGCAATATAAAACATGCAAATATTTTTTCTGCGGACTACCAGAATTTTCTCATGGACCACCAGTGGTCCACGGACCACCAGTTGGTGACCACTGATCTAGATAATCTTTGTATTGTAGTTCCTTTAATATTATTACATTTTTACTCACCTCATTCCCTGATAGATGGTACATTCTGGCTTCCTGAAGCAGAGGAAAGACATCAGGACATTGTCTGATGAGTGGATCTGCTTCAACAGTGTCTACAAAATACCAAGGATCCAGAAGAGGTAAACGCACGCTCTCAAGGATATATGGGAGGAGTGGGAGCCTGTCCACTATTTTGTAACGCACCCACTTCATAACTATCTGAAATACTTGAGCTTCTTCCGTGACACAGAGATCATCACTTTTTAGCATGCCATTTAGAATGTCGGCAGGCAACTCACAGACCTCATCATAATTCACCACTTGTGTAAAATTCTGGACAATATAATTCTCGACTTGCTGCTTCAATGTATCAAGGGAATGAGCATCGGCCAGCCTGAGAATCCCAACACAGTTTTCTGGGTGTAAAGCTTCTTTAAGGAAACTGGAACAAGCTTCTACCATGCGCAAAAACTGAAAGAATAGGAGAAAGGTATCATATAGACCTATTTTCTTGTCTTTTTTTCACTGCTCTCGAAAAACTCTAAGAACATGAGGAACAACATTGGTTGATCTGCAAAATGCTCAAATTCTTATCTTACAATTTCTGCCTTCTGTTTCTTGTTAGGTACAGTAATTCAAGTTTGTGCATGTTTCAGTTATATGTGGTAGCAATCCATGACTGAAACATTTTCTTCTCAGTGTTGACCTTGACAATATTTTGATACAGTTCAAGGGGAACGGGATAATAGCAGCCAGGCGAGCCTTTGCAACCATCTGGAAGCACTGAAGCAGAGTCCTATATCTAAGAATGTAAGAAGAGTGCTCATGGTTCAGGCCAAAAGCTTATTCTTTGTAAAGCAATAGCCAACCAGATATATCCTAGACCTAGAGCTTCACAAGTTCTAGTGAACAAGCACTAGAGGACAATGTTTTTCTTCTACAGTTATTCCCTAAATGCAACTGATACGATGCCTTTGATTCTGGGCATACTATATATTACCTCAAAATGGTTAACGCTTGCATATCACTCTGCTAAATAGCAAGCTATATGTTTTGCATTCAATAGTAATTGCTACTTTTCAACAAACATTTAATCTTGTATATTAATATTATAACGAATGCTTATGCAAATTAATCTCAGGAAAATACCACAACAGACAAGTTTCCCAAGAAATGACTGTGCTGAAGGTAAATTAAGATCTACTGACAGTCCTCTGAATTAGAAGTAGATCAGCGAGTGTTCTGACTCCCAGTTGTTTAATGAGGGCAACAATTATGTTGCTATAAAAGATACTCTCTCCATTGTATTCCTGAAATTAAGAAAGTGGGAGTAATTTATTTTAATTATTTTCCAAATAAATATGCTGCTGATAACCCTCAGTAACATTACTGAAATGCATATTTAAGGGGTTAGAATAAATAATTAATAATCCTACTTACCCAATATTATTAGTGCAATAAGATTAATAATAACATTGCTTAGAATATATGCTTTTATTAATTATCATTAAACTAAGCAATTCAAAAGTAATAATAGTACAGAGATTAATTTGTTTACATTATACTGAGTTCATAATTTAACACAACCATTTAATACATTGTTGAACCTACCAAATTATACAAAAAGAACTTTTTTTTTACTGAATGAAGACGATTATAGATGTCCCAAGATAATGTTGCAAGGTCACCAGGACCAGCATTTTGCCATCTGGGCTTTCAGACTTGTGCTGGGGCCCATCTCTCTAGCTCTAGAGAGAAGTTCCCTAAAGATGGGCTCCAGCAGGAGTCCAAAAGCTTGGACGACAAAACCTCTGGTCCCAGTGACTGACCAAGATTGGATCCTGAAAAAATGTTACCATATCTGGATCATGCTGGCTAATAGCAATAGCAATAGCACTTTGACTTATATACCGCTTCACAGTGCTTTTTATACCCCTCTCTAAGAGGTTTACAGAGACAGCATATTGCCCCCAACAAACTGGGTCTTCATTTTACACATCTCAGAAGAATGGAAGGCTAAGGTCAGCCTTGAGCCTGCTGAGATTAGATCTGCCAAATTGCAGGCAGCCTGCAGTACTGCATTCTAACCACTGTGCCACCTGCTAAATATCCATCCAGTTACCCTAAAAGATAGCAGCATTGGAATCAGCCTGGCCATAAGGCTGAATTATACAACCAGGTCAGGTATAGTATAAATGTTGAAAAATAGTACTGGCGGCTTGCTGGCCATTTTTCAAAATCTTCTGCCAAATGTCCTCCACTGAGGTACCAAGTTGTATGTATCACACACTATTTGGTTACCCTCAGATATCAGGAATGATTCTATTTTCTTCCTAAGATTCAACCATCACAGTAGTAAGCTTGTATTCACAGAATGCTGGTTCAAGTGGTTTTGAAGTGTTTGATGATGCCTCTCCACATTTCATGCAAGTAAAACTAGTGAGAGGACAGTTACCTTCAGTGGCCCATTAAGGGGAAAGCTGTTCGATCTTCCCACTTCCCCCTTTTTCAGGTTGTGCTTCATGAAGCAACTGCTTAATTCTGCTTAATAATAAAAGCGTCATCTTGTCTTGTGCTTTAGGCATCAAAACATGTTAAGCAAGTCCTCGTAATCAGTTTCTCCCTAACAGCTGATGAAACCTCAAAATAGTTTTTTGTTTGCTGTACATAAACTGGTTACATGTTGAAAACCAGCATGGTTTTAAAGAATAATTAAAAGTAAAAGAAAGAATGAAAAAACCAGAAACAGTTTAATAGGGTTTGTAGTTTTTTAAAATTATTCACAGGAGAATCTTGTGTTCTGAACCATGTCCTGTTGACACATTTACGTTGCTTACAAAAACTGAAAATTAACAGACACGGTCTATAAAGCACTTGTTTCCTGTTTTTTGAGATACATGCATGGAAATATTTAACTTAGTACCGTATTTCCAAAGAAGCTTATTTAATCAGTATCAATGTGATCTTGCATAATTTATCATATTAGATACATTTCTCAAACAAATAATAATGGTTTTAGCTAGACTATTACTTAACAAGAGAAGAATTACAGACAGTTGTTCTGTTCAATTCTGCAAGAGAAACTACTGATGCACTTTCTTCCATTGTTAGTTAGGAAATTTAAAAAATCTGAAATAGACCTACTAAAGGAAACTTGGCGTCTGAAAACAAGTAAAAGTGTAAATGCCTTTCCCAAAATGGCTCTCCAAAACAGAAAAATCTGTAGTCTCAGCCCATGTTGCATTTTGGCCTCATTTATTACTCCCATAAAAATGTTATACTGAATGTGTCCCCTGGCTACTTGAAGGCTGCCATCATATGTACTGTGGTACAAAGAGTCTATCACTGCTCCCATCCTAATTTTGCTAGTTCTGCGTGTTGAAGGCCAAAACAGAATTTATTCACTTTTTACTCTTCAGTTTATATCTTCCTTCCCAGATAGTACATGCATTACTTTTTCCACCAATTTTCCTCACAATAAGCCTGCGACATTGTGATCAGACAATGTGACTGACCGAAAATCAGTCATGAGTTTCCCTGATTGAGAATGGACTTCTGGTCAGGGCACCTCCAAAAGTTAATGCTAGGAGTCTAATGCTTGACACCCACACCCTCCCACAAGGTAATCATCTATTACCTCACAAAATTCTAGTGGCTGTCTTCTATGCTTTTTCACATTTACACCTACCACTTATTTCCAGAGGAGTGTGTTTTCAGTATGCTGATAACATTCAGCTGTACCGTTCAGTACTCTGCTGACTCTATGAAATAATCAGTGACCTTGAACATGCCTAAGCTTAATAGGCTGGATGGGAGAGAAGAATTGACATTCATCCCAGACAAAGCAGAGGTCCTACTAGGAAAGGAAAAGCTGGATACTGGAATTTAGATAATGTTGGTTCTGGTGTGATCATGACAACAGACTGTGTTACCTGGGGTCTTGCTATCTGCTGTTATCTCAATTAGTCACAGTTAATAAATACAGTATGGGGATAATTTACTTATACAGTATATAAACAGTTTCATTTATTTTGGAACAAAGTTCAATTCTATTCCCCCATTTTTCATATACACAATTCATATCCAGATTCCACCCTAATATTTCCTAGCAATCCTAGAAATTGGTAGCATTCTGGCCTTTTATGTTATTGTGTCCCTTTATTTTCCTCCACAGTGAAAATTACTAGAAAATATATTAAATCTTAAATAAAACATGTTCAATAAAACATGTTAAAAGTAAAAGTGTTAAATCTGAGATGGGAGATACTATATGCACCAAGACAAATTCCTTGTGTGTCCAATCACACTTGGCCAATAAAAATTCTATTCTATTCTATACCCTTATTCCTGATTTTTAAAAAAACTATTTTGGTGATTTGGAGAAAGGGTTTGGTGGTTATTTTCAAAAGTTTTGCAAACCCACCTATTCCATTCACTGACTCACAGGCTCATTATCCACATTTTTTTTAAATCCCTAATTATACACTGGAACATAATATGCAAATAAAGAGATCCATCCCCATCCTCCAGAAGGAACAGTTCCATAATTACAAATATTTTTTGATCTATCACTATCACTAGATTTTCAGGCATGATGAGAATGTTCTCCCAATTATGGCTAATGAGTCTATTGTGACCCTTCCTCAGTAATCCAGACTTAGCAACATTTAATTATACTTTGGTTGCAACTTGTAACATCATTTCAATGTGCTTGAAAAGCTTCCAGAAAGTGCAATGCAGTTGCACAATGCACAATTCAACAGTTAAGTTGATGACCTATGCAAGGTATAGAAATCACACAATCGGTACTGATCTTTAAAGCCCCAAAGGACTTAGGACTGAAATGTCTCTCTCACTATGAATGTGCCCAGTTAACAGGAAGGCCCCTTTTGAAGATTTCTGCATGATCCAAGGCTACAAACTGAACTTCTCAGGGAGATTCCACAGCTTGAGTTTTTCCACAAGGCTGTTCCTTTCTCAATTTCCAGGGTTGGACTAGGTTCAAGTCCAGCATCAGACACAAAAGTTCACTGGATGATTTGGGCTAAATTATTTTGCCATTAGCTTAATTTATAGCACAATGTAATTGTTATAGGGAAAACTAGATCTTCTACTACACTTAGATATAAGCACATGCCAAATAATAGATTAACAGATTAACAGAGTTGAAAGGGACCTTGTAGGTCACCTAGTCCAACACCCTGCCCAAGCAGGAGACCCTACACTATTTCTGAGAGATGGCAGTCCAGTCTCTTCTTAAAAGCTACCAGTGATGAAGCTCCCACAAATTCTAAAGGCAAGTGTTCCATTGGTTGATTACTCTGTAAGAACATTTCTCCTTATTTCCAGGTTGAATCTCTCCTTTGTTCAGTTTCCATCCATTACTCCTTGTCTGGCCTTCAGGTGCTTTGGAAGATAGCTTGACCCCATCATCTTTGTGGCAGCCCCGCAAATATTGGAACACTGCTATCATGTCTCCCCTGATCTTTCGCTTTACTAGACTAGCAATGTCCAGTTCCTGCAACCGTTTATTGTACGTTTTAGCCTCCAGTCCCCTAATCACCTTGGCTGCTCTTCTCTGCATTCTTATGATGTTCGTCCATCGTGTTCAAAAAGGACCTTGACATTTAACAGGTTGTGGGCTGTCCACGATGTGTCCCCAGGTGGCTGGTAAGGCCTATACAGGCACAAAACATTTTACCACATGTCGAGCAGACATGTATGGGCACCATTGTTGCAGCATTTGCAGCTCTGGCTTTGTGGAGTCCTCGCTTCTCTTGTGCTATGGTTGTTCTTCTGTCCTCAGATGTCTGGCAGCCTTGGTGGATCAGCATGTGTCGTGTCGATCAATCTTGTGCCAAGGTTTCTCAGGAAGTGGTGATATGATCTTGTGTGACAGAATGTAGACTGAATTCCCAAGAGGAGGAAGTGCAATCCAGAGGAATAACAGACAGCGAAGTTTAGATAGTTTGGTTGGATGGAAGAGGTCAAGTAAGCTTCTCTCTAGAAATTCTCAGTGTATATTTTTATTGATGCAAGTAGTTTACTTTAGGTGAACTACTTCTGTCTATAGGTGAGGAACAATAAGGGAAATAGCTTATAAATAACTCTGCATGGCTTTCTTGGTTTTGGAGTCTGACAGCTTGCCATTTATGGGCTTGGTGCATGCTTCTCCTGGTTCCCATCTACAGCCATAAGTTTGATAAGCATAGTCACATTTTCATTTAACAACTGCTTCAAACATTGTTAATCCCTGTTTTATTCAATAAACAACTATCTATATAGCAATATTTTAAAAAACATATATTAAACAGCCATTAATTGGCTATGCTTATAAAGGCTATGGATTAAATACAGCAGTTAAATAAAATTAATTCATAGCTTAATCTTAATACTGTATGTGATTTGTCCCTATATATATTTTCCATTAACTGCACGCATTCACTAACCTGAAAAAGGCTGGCAGCTTCAAGGACTTTCTGTACATTTTCCTTGGTAATCAGCACTTTACTAGTATATGTATAGTCCAAAAGAACCTGCATTATTTCTGCATCAACTCCCTTAATAACTATTTTTTCTTCATACTTTTCTTTTAGGTCATTGCAAAACATTGCCCTAAAGGAGAAAAATAGACAGTTCAGTAAATCTGGAAAATCAAGTCGGTCTGTAAAAAGTTCTAGAAATAAGTGTGCAATGCCACTTAAATCATTTCACTTATTATACTGGAGCAGGACATCAATATTACAGTGTAACACATGGAATTTTAATTTAGAGTATGTCCAAACAAATATTCCAATAATTCACAAAACCAATGGTTTACTAATATCTTAGAGCAAAGAGATTGTGCTTTTATTTTGATTGAACAAAAAATTAATAGTTATATCAACCTAGGTGATTTTATTTTGATTTTCATAACGACTTTTCCAAAGGAGTGAGCATTACAACAGCAGGGTAAGGAGGTTTTTCATTTTGGTTTGACAAAATAATTATATTATAAACAATACATTAATAACAGAATAAGAGAATAGGAGAGGTGGAAGGTATCTTGAAGATCTTCTAGTCCAAATCCCTGCTCTATCAAAAAACCCTATACCATTTCAGACAAATTGTCATCCAATCTCTTCTTAAAAGGATAGGAAGAAGTGTATGAAACAGGTTTATGTTTTAATACTGTATCTCTATCAATAATCTGGAAACTATGGTATTTCAGATTGGTGGTCAATGCCCATTATTAGTCAAAAGAAAATTTGTGCTTTGTTATATATAGCTAATGCTGTTCTTTCATATAACACATTGGGTTTGAAATGCCTACTTGAGGCATTAGTTAAATTTTGCCAGAAAAATCAAATTAACCATGATAAAATTAACCCTCTGTGTTTTGATTTTAAAAACTACAGATGGAACATTCAAGATCATGAGATGATAGCAGAGGATTTTAATTATTTGGACATTTTGTTTAATCATGCTCTATCCTGGCAACATCATTGAAAGGCATTACTTCAAAATAGCAAAGCAAAATTCCGAGGCAGTTTGGTCTTGTGGTTAAGGCACCAGGTTAAAAGCCAGGAGACTGTGAGTTCTAGTCCCATTGTAGGATTGAAAGCTGACTGGGTGACATTGGGCCAGGCACTCTTTTTCAGCTCACAAGTTTAGGCTCTAATTGCAACTAATAGATGATCTGGAAAAAGGGAACTGAATCTGCAGGAAACACTAGGAAGAAAAAAAATTCTGAAAGCAAAATCTACTCTGATGGCCTTACTTCAATGTTTTATTCAAAAAATGGGACACTTGTTCCTGCAACAATGCAAAATATTATATCTCAAATTCAGTTTAAGTTACATTTACCAATAATAACATAGCCCAACTACAAGTAAAACTTTTAAGACCTCCTTTTAGTGTTCCAAGTAGAATTCCAGAGATTCTGTTGTTCTCTGGAAACTGGGTGATGTCGATTGAAACAAAGGCTTTGCTAAGCCTACAGCATTAAGTTTTGATTACAAACATATTTTTAAAAACAAGGAAGGATTGCTTCATGAAATCCCAAATGATTAGACAGTGGTTTAAACAGGTGACCTACAAGATTAGTCAGATTGGCACTGATCCTGATGATTTATTTTCCAGGGGTCCATCAGCATATAATTATATTAAACAAAAATTATGGAATAATTCATAATTAATTAATGGCTAAACCAAAGTTCCATGTTCACCTATAACTTTTGGAATTAATCACAGATATAGATTCAGCTCCTTATATAGCTCCTTAATAATTTATATTTAAGTAAATATAGAAGTGTCTTTTCAAAAGCCAGATTATATGTGTTGCCATCGAATATGCTACACATCAGATTTCAAAAAATCCCCACTCTCAAAGATTTTGACTCTATAATGGCTTGATTTTGAAACAGTGAAACATATTTTATTGTACTATGAATTTAATGAGAACCTTTTCCAGGATGTTATCTGGCCTATTTATAAAATCAAGCCCACGAAGAGATACTAGTATGATAAAATATTACCTGCAGATAAAAATCCTAAAATTGCAGAGGCAACTATCTGATTTTTAATCAAGACTACAAAAACAAGGTTTAACCACACTTCAATGTTGGAATTATAAGTGTTTCATGTAATATCAAATATTTTATTTGTTAAACATTTATCTACTTTCCAAATTCTAGATTACGTTCGTAACTTGCTTTTGTGGCCTCGGTGCCATAAATAAATAATAATATTAACAATAATGTTTTATGTCAATACACCCTAAGGCTATACTTTAACATCAATTTTACAATAGATTTCTTATTATAAATATTATACCAGTAATGAAAAGGTGCAAGAGCTTTATAGTATCCATGTTTCAAGGATCCAGGCAAGTCAACTAAGAACGTTAGATTCTTCAATGTGGAATTTGGATAAGTTCCCCCCCCCCCCAAAGTATTTCTATATGGAAGTCAAGAAACATTCAAGCAGAAATGACTGAGTATATTGAGTTCCTGTTTTTGTTCATGTCCTTAAGTTTTAAAAGTTATTTTGAGAAATTACAAAACGTCTGGGAGGAAGAGATACCTACTTTCTAAGCTGAATTGTGATCTATCTTTTGTGGCAGAGGAATTCAATTTAAAAAAGAAAAGTGAAAATATTACAGGCAGTCCTGAATACATCTTCCCCAGATCTGTCTTTTGCAGCTTTTAGATCTTTGTATGGTCTAACTCTGCATTTTATTGGAATTTTATTGAACATGATTGTTTGTTTCCTGATTGCTTATTTGAACCCTATGACAATCATTAAGTGTTGTACCTCATAATTCTTGACAAATGTTTATT
>JANHGD010005696.1:67981-78857 GCA_027560375.1 Imantodes cenchoa | reverse complement strand
GACTGATGGAATGCTTGGAAACCTGGTGGGCACATTGAAACCAGGGGGACTCCTCCCTCCGGGCCCAACCAGGTCTCAGTGATACCTGCCACGTCCGCCCCCCTCCTGAATAAGATCACAAATGAGGGGGGCCTTGTTAACTACGGACCTGGCGTTGCACAACATCAGTCGAAACCCCGGGCCCTGGGGCTCTAGACAACCTGGAAAACGGGCAGAGCTTAGAAGGTCGGCGCACACTATGATATTTAAACATGCTATCTTAAAAAAAGAAACCAAGAGTACTTATTCCGTCATATTTCCTGCTTTGAAATCTAAAGCCAAAGAAAATGGGATGGCAACGAAGAAGAATTACTTGTTCCTTCCAAATCTCTGCTTTGTTTCTCTTTGTGTTTTTTGAAATCATTTTGCTAAAGTTTTAAAGAAATGGTTTGCTAGGATTATTATTCTTAAATGTTAGTGGAATAAATGTGAGTACATAATATCTCTTTAGTGCAGATGAACAAAAAAGATAACTTTCAGTTTCTATATTCAGTTTCTATTCCATTTCACACATGAACTAATATCTGTTTTTAACAATTATATGATTTCATTTTTCCGATTAGGCCTTTAACTCGGGAATCTGCAACATCAGCCATCTCCAGATAGACTAATACAATAGTATAGATGACTGATTCCCTGAAAATTAAAATAAAAGTGCCTCAAACCTCAAGAGAATATCACACTGTGAGATTGTGTCCATATAAGCTTGAAATTCCACATAGTCTCCCAGAATAATGCTGAAACTTCATGTGATTCTGACATTGTTGCTCAGAATAAAATAACTATTCTAGCCATCTTGTATAATTACCAGAACTATTGGGAATACAAAATAATGTAATTTATAAGAAAAAAATGATTTGAGTACAGGCTATAAACTACAAATGATTCTGTATATTCTGGAAATATATAGCTTGATAATCACACTTGTTTTGCAATTTTATTCAAGAATGAACTTCATACTTGGAATTTTATGATACTATGGTGGATTATGTTCTTTATTACCTTACAATAGGCAGGTAAGCGATAATTTAGGAGGTATCTCTTTTAACGTCTCTATGAAAATGGAAGTACCCATTGGAATATATAGCAGATGTTTGAAGTCTTTTAATGAGTGAATGAGATTATGCATAGCTTATCTGCATATATTATCAAAATGAAGGAACAAATGTTAGCTTCAAAAGTTTATCATAACAATTCTGGAAAAGTAGTGTAAGACACTTTACAAATGAGAAGTTCATTTTACAGCATTTAGTATGTTCTTTCTCCCTGTTAAGGTTGTAAATCACAAGTCTACTGTATAAACAGGAATGTGTCTTGATTAACCTGATTCTATGAATGTTTTATGATTTTCTGAATGTGAAGAGCACTTCAAAATAGAAATTATAAACATTAGTAAAGTACAAATTACAAGAAAGTGTTCTCAGGATTAAAATTGTGTCAATTCCACTGGAACCAACATAGATAAAATCATCATGTTGCTAGCAGTAAGGCTTGAAAATAATTATTAAAAATACAACTGTTTAAAATGTGTATGTGTTATGGTTATTTTAAAAAGAAAATCTATTTTATTTTAGAACGCCATTGTCATAACTTGAAAATATTACTTCACCCTATTAAAAATCTAACCTGCACCCATACTCCGAATCCATGAAACTTCAATTCCTTTGCTGGCTGAGGAACTCTGGGAGTTGAAGTCCACAAGTCTTAAAGTTGCCAAGGTTGGAGACCCCTGTTCTATGCAGCCATAGAAACAATGCTACCCCTTTGTTATTTTTCATGTCCTGAGTAGTAAACAGTGAGATTTTATGATTGAAAATGTCCAATCGTGGTTTATCTCAATTCACTAATATGTAAAATGTCAATTTGTGGTCATTTCAATTCATATTTCATTGTACTGAGCTTTTTTGTGTTCATGCTACTTACATGCCATGTTTCCATTGTAATTCTGTTTTAGAGCTTCTAATTTTCTTTTCCTTCGTGGCAAAATCATCAGCACGTTGACAATGATGGTTTTAATGTAGCTCATCATAAATACCATTTATATACTGAAATGTTATCAATGCTTTCTCAGTCATAAGTTAAGTACCAACCTACCTGAGCAGCCCATCATCCATCTTCTGTTCTCAGTCCCTTTATATTGTTCATCCATAAGTTATTCTTTAACATATATGCAACAAGTTCCTCCAAGTATTATAAACTTTTGTTCTCTTTATACTCTAAATAAATATAAGATAAAATAATCCTCCCAATTTGTGGTTTCAGTGCAGCCAATCAAGTCAATCTAGAAGACTTGGAAATTTTTTAAAAATAAAATGCTTTCCCAAGTCCACTTTAATGCTATGCAAATTTCAAGCACCTTCAATTTTGTGACTATTTTTTTTGACCCAGTGTTCCTGTTTCCAATAGTAAGCTTATTGATCACAGATCCCATAAACATTTTAAAAAGCATTATTATGGTTGACCATACAGTCACAGATATTTGGATTAGGTTTGGCATTTTTATCCACCTCTTGAGTCCTTTCCAAGGATCTGGGATAGGCAGATATTGCTATTTTGCACCATCAACACAAAAGAGTTCTTGTTTTACTGCTATAGCAATATAAAAAAAAGATGGGGAAGGGAGGAGGTTGGTCCTCCATCAGTTAATTGGAGGTAATGCCAGCTATGCAGGCAATTGACAAGTATATGTTCTACCACTTGCTGATTTCTACAAAGGATCTGTCTTTAAAACTGTCAAAGAGTCTTTTCTGGCAATGCAGAAAATAGAGAAGACCTGTCAATAATGTTTTCATATGGACATTTCACTCTCTGTGCATTCTGAAGGCGATCTATACTGTAATAAGGTTCTTTCTCATCCATTCACGTACTGTAGATGCCTGATGTCTTCCACTTAGACAGGCACCTTATCTTAACCAAGTAACTCCCCAAGAAGTCATCATTCTAGTATGCTGACAGCTCTTCAGGAATATCTGAAAAAGAGGTCCCAAAGCAGCTGTGGTACGCAGGACTACAATGGAGGTGATGGACTGTTGACATCTCCTAGGGTACTGTCAATCAAGTCATTCTTAGATGAAGCCAGACAAGTGACAACACTATAAGTCCATGACATTTATTTTTAAAAAGAAATAATAGACTTTGTCTTTGCATTTTGAATAACCTCTGGCTTTTGCAAACTAGCTAATAACATAGAATTTGTTAGTTTGAATGTAATCAGAGTTGCTACAAATTGAATTTTAATTGGACGGTGGTTGGTGGTCTTGTTCTGAAATTGGAAGATGTATCTGAACTGAAATTGCCAGAAGTATGTGAAGTAAACTCATCAGAGAAAATATTTTCAACTGTAACCAAATTTTTTTTTAGAAAATAGTCACAAGATTTAGGAGTATAACAATTTCTATAATGTTTCAAAATCATGTGACTTCCTATGAAGAATTACATTCTAGGTTATGTTCTTATTTATAGGTTATATCCTCAAAGGACAGGAAAGTCTGTGTGGTGAAGCATTGTTTCACAGACTCCAGTAATTGACAACCATGAGAAAGAATAACAAAAAAAATCTACATCTCTTTTTGTATTATCTTGATGTTATCTGTTTATCCCCCTATTTCCTTGTCATTCTTGATACAGCCAAAAATCCTACTTATATAATGTATTTCCAAACTATTGAGATACTATAGTGGAATACATCATCTGATCTTTAAGGCTCATTGCATAATGAATGAAATCGTTGTGATCTTTTACAAACATTGTTTCTTATGATTTGAGTTTAATATAATAAAGCTAAATAAATTGTTTTGTTGTAATGAGCCTTACATATCAATGAATTTTTTAAAAAAAGAATAAGACAGTTAAAGCATCTATTTTGACTCAGCGATGATTTTAGCAGTCACTCCAGATTTTTCCATTTTTCATTTATTTAATCCAAGCTTTACCATAGCCCAATCAGTATTTTTCTTGCATTTAAATTATGTTGTTCATTATTTCATGTTGATAAATAATAAAAATACTTGCAAATTTTGTATTGATTTTTACCATATTGGTATTGTTTGACTATTATTGCTCTCTGTGCCACATCATTAATTTCATTTTTTAATTTATTAATATTTTTCATCTGCTACAGTTAATCTCAGTAGTTTACAGTAATAACAAATATGAAAATGCTTCCATGTTATAGTTAAAATTATATATTTATAAAATTATAAAACCAACAGCCATAGTACTTCAATGAATCCCAGGGACTATACATTACCAGACCTTTAATAATTATTAATAATAGTTAAAAGTCTTTCTTTTTTCACCTCATTGTCCATAATGCCTCCATTGTTCTATACTGATAGCAAGTGAACTCAAGGTTTTGGATCTCAAAAAAATTACCTATGTTGTGGTAAGACATGTTCCCAATGTTAGCATCCAAGCTGCTACTTTTGCTCTTCTGTTAAACTTAGAAAAGAATACAAGTTCTTAGCTGTAACTTTGGCTTTATCTTGCTATAATCTTTTTACACCAAGTACTGTTTTTATTATTTATTTTACAATTTTACTGTTTTACTGTTGGTTTATTGTATTTTATGGTACATTATATGCTGGTTAGAACAATAAACCTATTTATTTACATACATACTTATATTGTCCTATATACTAATACCATGACATCTGATGGTTTTACAAACAGTCATATAACTATGTTAGTTGGGCACATAAGCACTGAAGGAAAGACAAGAATAAGAAAGAACTTAAAAACTAACTTGGATAGCAACAAAGAGTGCGAAAAGCATTATGGAAATACATAAAAACTAATTTTTTGATAATCTGTTCAGCTTTACCAAATCCACTTTGAAATGGATGTAATCACAAAAATATATCATAGACATGATTATGCTATTTGCATAGGATTCTCCCTGCAAAATGAGTAAAAGTAATCCAAACATAAAATATTCATCCATTTGTTTTATATAATCACCATAAATGAAGATTTATATTTCAATCAATATATTTGCCCTTTGTCATCTATGAATATTTTTATTCAAAAATTACCAGTAAAAGCATGAACATCAATCAATTGTACAAATAATAAACCTTTTAGAATTAATTTATAAAATTGTTTGAACCGTATGCTGGAATCAGTCCACAAAACTTATCTCTACAAAAATAAACTAGGCATGTGATTTTATGGAATATTTTATCCTCCCAAATTCTTTTATCTGTATTGCATTAATCTGTGCAGAATGCCTCATGATACCAAATCATGATTCACTATTAATGTATCATCACATAGATATAAATTACTCAGAGACTTCAATTTCAAAATACAGGTAGTCCTTGACTCACAACAGTTCATTTATTGTTCAAATTTACAACGGCACTGAAAAAAGTGGCTTATGACCGTTTTTCACATTAAAGACCTTTGTAGCATCCCCATGATCATGTGATCAAAATTTAGATGCTGGCAACTGACTCATACTTTGCTGTGTACCAAGGTCATGCAAAATCAACTTTTGCAACCTTTTTATAAGCAAAACCAATGGGGAAGCCAGATTCACTTACCATCCATGTTACTAACTTCTTAACTATGATGATTCACTTAACAACTGTGGCAAGAAAGGTCATAAAATAGAGCAAAACTCACTTAACAAATGTCTCACTTAACAACAGAAACGTTGGGATCAATTTTGGTTGGAAATTGAGGAATACCTGTATTAGGAGATAACTACAGAAAATGGGACAAGAATTCTAATACCATACATAATTCTTTTCAGCACTAAAAATGTGCAGAATATTCATACTACAATGTGAACAAACTTTACACTGGGATTTGACTGAAAGTAGTTGTGAATGTTGAAATCATACAGATAATTCATCCTCTTAGAAAATTTACATGAGGATAGCACAACCAATGTGGCTTAGCGACCCCAATAATTTACCAAAAATTAAGTCATTTCATAAACAATACAAAAAGCTTGATGATTATCAAAGCCCAAATGACATACCTCTTTAACTGCCTCTTTGCCTAGTAGACCTGAAGGCAATGATAGTGGCATTTTGATCAGTGTGGAATCTGCAATATTTTAATTATGTTATAGTATATTTATCTCTCTCTTTCCATCCCCCAGTATAACTCAAAATTCTATATGAGGAACTATTAAAATTTTTAGAGTTGAGTTTACTGAAATTCAGAAGTGGCCTTTAACTACTTAACCATCATCATTTTTATTACTTATTTCTACCATTTGATAAGGTGAGATTCTGGGGAATACTGTAAAGACGTTATGATTCTTCTAGTGTTAATGCTGTCATGACATTTTACATTTGGCCATCTGGAGCTTATGAGCCCAGGGAACTTAAAAAAAAATCAATTCATAAAAAATTCAAATGATACTATACATATGTTCTAGAGCACATCCTTGACTTGCTTGCACTCATTATAGCAATTATACTTTGCAATTATTCATACAAAACTTATATTATTATGCAACTCTTATACCTGAAGCCATCCAGGATTCAAATACTGTAAATGTGATAATACAGCAAATGCATGTAAATCATGGAGCTAAGTTTTCCATTGTAATCCTTCTCACTCCATATAAATTAATTTTAGTTGTGTTGTTACAACTGTAGGTTTACTAACTGCAACATATTTGTGACTAAAAAATCATTATAGCAATAGCACTTAGACATATATCACTTCACAGTGCTTTACAGCCCTTCCTAAGTAGTTTACAGAACCAGTGTATTGTCCCAACTATCTAGGTCCTCATTTTACCGACCTCGGAAGGATGGAAGGCTGATTCAACCTTGAGCCTGGTGAGATTCGAACTCCCGAAGTACTGGCAGTCAGCAGTCAGCAGAAGTAACCTGGAGTACTGCATTCTAACCACTGCGCCACAACAACTTGTGATGGTATTTATTATCTAAAAGATACGGAAGAAAAATGTTCAAAATGCAGATTTCTTTATAGATGTAAATACACAACTGGCGGTTTCCATAGTAGAAGCTGTGTAAGTTTCGAACAGTAAACCAACAAACTAAACCAAACCAAACCAAACCATACCAACGAATAGTTAAGAGAAAATTTAGAGACAATTGAATTAAATACACCTGTAATTTTCATGGACCAGGTCCCTCTTTTTCAAATACACAAATCCGGTATATACTCACTAGGACTAATTTTACATAACATTTTTTTCAGTTGCGCCAATGTCAGATTGGTGCTGCTATACGACTGGACAATCTGGCATGCTATAGTCTTTTCATAAATTCATGTTTACTTCTGATAATCAATGCCTTTCTTCAAAGATTAATATTGTTTCATGTTTAGAAGTCAGTCTGACTTTTGTTCCTTTTAGAAGTTTTACATCTACCACATTCAAGTCATCTTTCAGCCAAGTTGCCTCAACATTTCTCAAAAATAACAGATAGAATTTCACAGACCATCAGCAAGTTCCTTCAATAGTCTATAAATATATTGTTGTGAGCCACCCTGAGTCATTCGGGATTGGGCGGCATACAAATCTAATAAATAAATAAATAAATAAATAAATAAATAAATAAATAAATAAATAAATAAATAAAGCAATTCATCTGTCTCTGGAGATATGAGATTTGAAAATAAATGTTTCTTACGGTTTCTATCAGCCTGAAGCTGCATGTTGCTCTTTCACAATTACCTGATGGAACTGGGTGAACGAAAACATCTGAGTGGTTCTACCATATTTTGTTTCTTATTTTTATATTTCAGCAGCCTCCTTGGCAGGGATGGGTTCCTCCCGGTTCGGACCAGATCGCCCAAACTGTTAGCGACCCACTGGTGACGCAACGATGGTGTAATGAATCCAGTTCTGTTGGTGCTGGTCCGTGGGCGCCACCATCTTTTTCGGAATTTTTTCGCTAATTTTTACTTATTCTGATGGCTTCTCCTCTTCCCCTGCTTTGAAAAGAGCCCTCCAGCCCGCCCCCAAATTAATACTGATCTTTGTTTCTTCACCCAAAGGACAGCTGATGAGCTCCTCAGCTGTCTTTCGGCCTGAAACTTGCAACTAAGCATTTGCGGAAGTGAAAACGCATGAGGGGACGTGTGCGTGCAAAATGTTGCAATGCAAACCAGTGGCAAAGTTAAGTGGAACCCACTCCTGCTCCTTGGGTACCCTACCTTTGTTTTTTCCATTTGAAATTTTGTATAATTGTGATTTTGCTATGCTCACCTTTTGCCATTTGTTTAATCTGCCAGTAAATTCTACATAGAGTTCTATGTTTATTAAAATACACTTTCTAAACTCTAATTGTATTCTTTAAATACTATAAATTTGATTATTGGTACTTTATAAATGTAAAATCTAGAAAAGCATATCTAAAATGAATTTACCACCACACCAGAAAATATCTAATTTTATTTCTAAAATAATTTATTAGATAGTTGCCATCTCATAAAATAATTCTGGGCAATGTATATCATAAAACATAAAAACATTTAAACAATATGATAGATGATAGATAGATAGATAGATAGATAGATAGATAGATAGATAGATAGATAGATCCAACTAAAATTGTTAATATGGATGGTAATACAACCAGGAAACAAGATCGTTAACACATTTTGTCCGAAGGACTGGGCATATAAGCAACTTTTCATGACCTTGTAAAAAGCCAACTGACTCTTTTTGATATAATGAGAATATTGCAGAGAGCAGGAGCTATGGCAGAAAAGACATGTCTCCTGATTCCTAAAAATAGCATATGGAGAAAAGATTGGATAGAGTGACATATTATACAATGTCACGTATAATATTGGATAAATTGGGAAAAAATGCTACTGTAAATTACCATTTTTAATTAATAAAGATTAAAATCAATGGAACAAACATTTTAAATAAATTATTAAATTAAAATTAAAAAACTAATGCAGCCCCGGATTCAATAGAGCCCCAATCCTTTAGCTATTGAAAATACACTTGCCCCTCCCCCCCACTCTTTTCTCTTATAGAGAGTGGGTTTGCAAATACCAACCTAAATTTTCTGCCTCTGGTATGAATCTCCTTCAGGTGCACTAGAGGTAGAACAGATTATGTGATTGCCTAAGAAAACAATTCAGTAGTTTCTTCCTAAAAACATTTAAAAAGCAAAACATTACTAATTTTTCAAAGCAGGCTTTTTCCAGAGTTCAAAAAATTGCCAGAATACTAGAAAACAATTATTTCTTGTCATGCCATGCCATTAGAATGAAATGAAATGTATCAGAATTTTTAAATTAGCCAAAGAGTATCACTGATTGATTCAACAAATTGATGATAATCGTGAAGCTGTGATAGGAATGTTCCTGAAAAGAATCATGCTTTTGTGAATTATTTCTGTCTTTTGGGATAATTAAAAATACAAATGATCTAGAATGGTACCAGAATATTACATGTTTACCTAGCTATCTTATAGTTGGTGGTATTTAAGGATACCATTTTAGATTTGACCAAGAGGATGAAGAAGTTTTGTCACTGAGGCCAAGGGATAGTTCCAATCCATAATTTTTATTGTCCTATTCATTTAAAAAATAAAAATAAAAAGTGCCCTCCAAAAATATGTCTTCTTAATACCTTCCATCATCTGGACAAAACTTTATTGGCAAGATTTGAGAAATGGTTTGCCATTGCCTTTTTTTTAAGGATAGAGAGAAAGGGACAGGCCCATCGTCACCAAGATGGTTTTGAACCTAAGGCAGGAATTGAACTTACAGTCTCACACTGTCTAGCTTGGTCCCTTTACCACTACACCAAACTGGCTCTCTAATATAAATGCTATACTGATGATACTATGATCATAAGAAAATTATTATTCTTGCAATACCACACCATGAGTGTATTAATACTTTTCATTGACACTGTTGGTTAAGACCAAAGTATCTGAGGTGATATTTTTAGAAAGTTTAGCCTCAACAATTATTTCCACGTTCCTTAGAAATAGATTGAATTCTTCCAGAATCCAAAAAAGGTTGAACTCTTCCAGAATCCAAAAATGTCTGCTTAAAATGATGACGTATCAATTATGATTCAATATAGTCCTATTTGGATTTGGATGTAGTTTCACTTCATTGTAGGAACAGAATATGCTTTCCATTACATTTCCTGATCTGCAGAAACATACTTTTTGCTATTTCAATAGAAAATTACCTTAATTGTTCTACCCCCAAAATGTTGTCCTCAGTGCTTCTTAAACATGTAATCCTCCTAACCCATAACAAAAGTTTTCTGCAGATAAATCTCAGTTGTATTTATGTAAGATGTAAATTAGCTACTCTCAGGAGTAGCTTGTTGGTTATTAAAATATTGTGACTGAATAAATATGTCATTTGACAAATTCGTTATTTACTGGGCATTTCCCCAAAGGACTGTTCTGAAAGACTTTCAAAACAATGGTCCTCTTAGCTTTTTCAATGCTTCATCAAATTTCTGAAATGGTGTTGAAAGCTCTTACAGTGAGACAAGAGCAGGAAAAAAAGTGGTAATGTAACAAGTTTATTTAAATGTGAAAACAGGCTGTACTCAGCCACTTGCTAAGAATAAACTACCTACAAACTATTACTTTGGGTGAATGTACTCATTTATCAGATATTTTATTTATTTATTTATTTTATTATTTGTCAAGCATATATTAGATAACATATATAGTTACAAACATGATTTGAATAAATGAAATTGATACAAATAAAAGGAAACATTAGGACAGGAACGGTAGGCATGCTGCTGCGCTTATGCATGCCCCTTATAGACCTCTTATTGGTGATTCATTTTTATTAGTGTTATTAGCAGTGACAATAAAAATGGAAAATTCTTCAAGTGTTCCCAGTGTCCTAA
>JANHGD010005696.1:43872-55788 GCA_027560375.1 Imantodes cenchoa | reverse complement strand
AGAGGAAGGACTTCGAGACCACAGTTATTTTCCTTATCTGTATCCCTCAAAAGTGAAGAAAAACTAAGATTTTACAATATGGGGGCGGGGGACCTTGATCATGAATTATTTTAGTTTTTCTTACTGAAAGAGTGACAAAATCAGCTTGAAATTTGTGAGGGTTACTACTTCCCTTTTTTTCTTTCAACAGAGGAAAGGCATGAACAGTTTTTCTGCAGTGAAGATGCAGAAGATGATAAGCCATGATTGATTGAGTTTGACCTGTCTAAGGGATGTAGTTTATATCCTTTAACACATAATAATCCCACCCACAGCTTAATATAAAATGACAACTAACAGATTGCTCCTAACTAAAACATTTGCTACTTACAGATAATGATACAAAATAGATTTTATTTTATTTTTTACTAATAAAAGCTTATTGTGCTCAGTTTGTAGTCCCCCAGCTGGCTCAACTTTAAGATGGACATCTACTCCACCCGAAAAACTTGTGACAAAGTGCCAAAACATGGTGTAGTGAAGTAGATCAGAGGCAGAAGACAAAAAACAAATTTGACTTAATATAGTACATGAACATAATCATATAGATATCTTTACAATAGTACAGAAGTGGCTAACCATTGTCTTCTGCCTTATCTAACTTTTTTCCTTTCCAAAGATCTTTACAATTAAACAATGGCATTTGCACCCTAGGGAGTTTGGGAGACAGAGAAAAATATGCTGGATTCTTAAAGATGAATGTACTGGATGTTTATTTAGGGCAACATGGTAAAAGGAATCATACCAAGATTAGTTTGAGAGTCAGAGTTTAAAGCCTGAAATATAAATAAATAAATAATGTACAATCCCATATTCATTGGGCCTACATGTTCTTAGAAATGCAGCCAAAGTATCTTATCCTTCTGACTCAAGAGAGTACCAAATTTATTCCAAATATCATTGTCTTTTTGGTATTCTCTCTACAAGATGCAGTAAGCCAAGGTGTAAACTAGGTATGTCACAGTGAAGGAGAAAAGAGAACCTCTCCAGAAGACACCAAATGTGAACTGATGGCAGAAATGATTTTGTCTCACAAATAAAACATCTATTTGTGTTTTCAATTTGTTTGTTTGTTTTTGTTTCACCATTTAAATTGGTTTGTTTATTATCTTTACATGCTAGTAAATCAGAATATTACAGCTTATGATAAAGCAAAATATACAATTAAAATCACCCATCAAATAATAACATAAAATAAAACAATCAATTAAATATGTAACATTAGGTGCTAACATAATGACATCAGTGCCCTAAGTCTTCAAGCTTCACAGGCTATAGAAGAGTTGTTTAAGTAACTTTATGAAATGATGTTAGGATCAATGCCAACTAGCTTCCATAGATGGGCTATTTCTCATGCTGGAGCATCTCTGAAATTAAAAGATTGATGGTCTTTGATCATGTCCCAAGTGGTTTAGTCTTATGTCTTCCGAAAGCTTGAAATGCTACCTTTGAAAATGGCATTTATTTAACAATTGCTGACACTATTGGAAGTACTACTGGAGTACTTTATGACCAACTTACCACAAGGGAGTAGTAAAATATATATAGATAGATAAGAATATATTATGTCCCCCTCTAGTCTGTCTTTATCTAAGACATTGCTATTCAGAGGTCACTTCATCCTGCCTTTTATGTACCACACACACACACACACACACACACACACCGCACACAAAGAGAACATAAAATGTGTATCAAGATTCCTGCTCTTAGAAATGCTCACATATATAGTATATACAGCATCCTTCAATCTCCAAAAGTTACTGTATATAGAACTCCTGGATGGAAATGGCATTTGGCGATTGTGGTTCTTAATGTATATATATAGATTATTACTTAATTGTCTCTTATTGAATTAATTTTTGTTTTTTCTCAAAATTGGCTGGCTTCATATAATATGAGATAAAGGTAAAGGTTCTCCTTGCACATACGTGCTAGTTGTTCCCAACTCTAGGGGCAATGCTCATTTCCATTTCTAAGCCAAAGAGCCAGCGCTGTCCGAAGACATCTCCGTGGCCATGTGGTTGGAATGATTAGACACCAAAGGCGCATGGAACACTGTTACCTTCTCACCAAGGTGGTCCCTATTTTTTTACTTGCTTTTTTACGTGCTTTCGAACTGGTAAGTTGGTAGAAGCTGGAACAAGTAATGGAAGCTCACTCCATTAAGCAGCACTAGGGATTTGAACCGCCGAACTGCTGACCTTTCTGATTGAGAAGCTCAGCGTCTTAGCCATTGAGCCACCACGTCTCCTTTGAGGTTACATAATGTAGTAACATAAAAAAGAAATACCTGTGTTTCCCCCAAAATAAGACCCTGTCCTTTTTTTTTTTTTTTAACCCTGAAATAAGCACTTGGCCTTATTGCCATACACTCAAAAGCCCGATTGGGCTTATTATCACGGGGAAACTGGGTATATTGTACTTTGGCCTAGCATATAATGTGAATCCCATGAAGGTATTATATACATAACAAATTTAGTAAAGTACATTCCACTAAAATTAACAAATCAAGGTACTAATTATGTAAATTCTATTGTGTGATCCCAGTTTCAACAAACTTTATCTTGGTTCTGTCCAGTGGAGTTTACTATGAACAAAAGATGCCCCAAAATGAGATGGGTGTGCAATTCATCAAATGATATTCTGACTATGGATTTGTAACTACATGAAATTTGGTATGTCCCTGTGGTTTCTATTGATTGAACATTTTTATTGGAAGGCTGTCTTTAAGCTACTTAGAAGAAAATGATCCCAGCTCGCTTATTGTTAATTAATACTGATCTATTTTATTCCTGCTCATTTTGTTTGTTTTTTTATATATAGGAAGGGTTACAAGTAGGAGTTTACAGGGAATAGATCCAGAAACAATCAAAATAATCCAGATCCATCTTAAGTACATTCAGGGTAGGTTGCTACTGGAACGAGGCACTCTGCCATTCTGGTAGTGCCCTGAACCTTGTGAAACAGCTCTGGTGCCGTTGCAACTGGGCCATTATGCGCCACCATCTTTTTTCTTTATTTTTGCTTCATGCGCATTCGCATGAGATTTCGGTGATTTTTTTCTTCCGCGCATGCATGGAAGCAAAAAAATCACCAAAATCTCACGCGCATGAATGTCTCCTCGCAAGACGACACTCGTGAGTGCGAGATTTTGGTGATTTTTTTTGCGTCCCCTTGTGAGATTTTGCTTCTGCGCATGCACAGGAAGCAAAATCGCATGTGCAGGGACACGTGCACGCACGCACCCTTAGGATGCATGCGCATCGCACCAGAGTGCCAGTGCGAGGAACCCGCCCCTGAGTACATTATATATTGGAGTCTGTTACATATCTAATTTCTTTTTATTCATACAATGAATATTTATCCTTACATTTACTTACAGGTTTCCACCTTCTTTGCATTCTAATAAGTTTTAACTTTATAACTATATTTGATTGATTTGGAAGAAGAATTTTATCTCATAATCAGAATTTTACTGGATGCATATCAGATATCAATATTTCACATTAGTATGTCTCCATACTTATTTATCTGGAGATAGCAGACTTTGTTTAGGGTAAACAAAGCTTGCTTGGTTGAAGGTGATTCCAGAACACATCTTCAGGATTTGGCAGAAAAGTTTACACTTTTCTGTCAGACAGAATCACTCAGATTTATTCCCAGCTTGACACTAGCTTTGGTGCAGCCCCTGTAGGGATGCCTTGAAGCACAATCTTGCCATGTTATTTGGGAGGAATTCAAACCTATTTGGCCCAAGAAAGCAGCGAAAGTCCTTATGTTTGTGAGTTTGACCATCTATATCTTCGATCCATACCTTTTCTGGTTGATAAAAGTTTCCAAGGAGATGACATGTTTCTGTGGTGATAAATTCTTTTTTGAGAGATGGGATGATGCCAGTGACTTTTAAGAAGTGTTGGACTGTCGTCGTCTCCAGAAGCCATTGTCAACAAACCTTTCTTTACAATTTTCATCCAGTATCCAATCTTACCTTTTCAGGGGAGATTATTGAAAAGGTGGAACATATAACAGCTCCACTGGATCCTGGATGAAGCAGATTACCAAGATCTTTTCAGTCATGTTTCAGGTATGGTTATTGGACTGAGACAGCATAGGTTACACTTTTCGATTACCTCTGCTGAACGTGGGATGGATGTATTACATGCATATTCTTCTTGATTTCTCAGCAGTATTTGATACCATTGACTAAGATATCCTTCTGGACTGACTACAAGAATTGGGAGTGGGTGCCATTATTTAGCCCATTGCCTTTCTTTCTCGGGGACTGGTTTTAGGTAGTGTTGATCAAGGGAAGAGATCCTATCTTCCATATTTAAATTGTGGAACACTGCACAATTTTGTATTTTCGCTGCTTCTATTTAACATCTACATCAAGTTGTTGAGGTATCAGTATGCTGACAATATTCAATTATGCACATCCATCCATGTTGAACTAAATGATACTGCTAATGTCCTGACTCAGTGCTTAGAGGCTATACAAATTTAGATGAAAAACAATAGACTTGGTTTAACCCTGGCAAGATTGAGTGGCTTTGGATTTTGAGAACACTTTAATCTAGGAATTTACCACACTTGATGCACAATATGAGAGTCCTTCTGGACTCATGAATACTGTTCAAAAAATAGGTGGCAGTTATGACTAAGAGAGTCTTGTCACAGCTTTGAGTTAGGTGCCAGTTGAACCCATTCGTGGACTAGGAGTTCTACACTCAGTCACTAATTCCCTGGTCACCTCCTGTATGAATTAGTATAATTCTTTCTATTTGGACTGTCCCTGAAGAATATTCAGAAGCTTCAGATCATCCAATTCGAAGTAGCATGGATCTATGCATATTGCATTCTACTGCTCTGAGAGTTGTATTGATTACCAATTTGCTTCCAAGTTCAATTTAATATGCTGGTAATAACCTATGAAGTGCTGAATGGCATGAAATCAGGTTATTTGATGGATCACTTATCTCAAATGACATTTACCCATAAATCCAGGAGAAGAAGCTTTTGCAGGTTCCATCTGCTAGAGAATATCATCTTGTAAAAATTCAGGAGGAGGGCCTTTTCAGCTGCTGCACCCACCCTATGGAACATCATTCCCCTGGAGTTGGTTGGCCATGAACTTGTTGGCCTTTTGAAGAGCTTGAAAACCTAGCTTTGCCCTCTGGCTTGCAGATCAGAGAGCAGTGTAGATCTCATAAAATGGCTGTTTTTTCTTCTTCTTTTTTTTAATGTGTGTGTCTCACAGCCATTGTACTGCATAAAAACATTCATTGTTTTCAATGTTTGTATTTTTTAATTTTAAGCTGTCCAGAATCACAATGAGTGGCTACATAAATTGAATAATAAATAGCTAAATAAATAAAATATCCATGGTTGCTTAACCACTAATATACTATTATATATTATAATAAATATACATATATGCATGCACACGTAGTTTGCTGGCTTCACATTAGCTATAATCATGGTTTTAAAAGTACAATACAATTATATATTGCCCTAAGCCATAAAGAGATTTCTTTCCTTCCAGTATTAACTCAATGATTCTGTTTTTAAATATGATTTTGGGGGGTGGCGAAGAATTCTTCAACACATATTTTTTTGTTTGAGTTCAACCAGAAGAAAATAGCTATATAAATATATAGCTGGAATGGTAGTGAATCTTGTAGTTCTATTGATAAAAATATTTCTTTTATTATTTAGCCATTGGGATTACACTTCTAGAATTCTGCAGATGAAGAAGGAATTCGTATGCGATGCAGTGATCTTTGTAGCATTGGAGACAAGCTGCCTGTTTTTTGTAAAAGAATCATACAATCATCATTTACAAAGCATGATTTGCAAAGCAACAGAGGATTGACTCAATTTTTCCCTGCTAGTGCAAAACAATAACAAAACTAGCTGCAGATGTGCAGATATTGGGTACCATCCAGCATTCAGCACGCATATGCACATCCAGCTGAAATCCATGGATATGAAACAAATGACCATAATCAGAAAGCACAGGCTTCTTGATGGGAGATTGTTTAAATTACATATATGTTCCTCCCCAAACTACGCTCATCAATTCATTCCCAAAAGAAAAAAAGAAAAAAACAATGATTGGAAATTTTTACCAGATGTCTAGTCTCCATCCATTTCCTTCAAATAAAAGGATCATGTCTGACTTTGGAGGGAGGGGGAAGGAAAATCAATATGTTTAGGTCATGGGGATCATTGAGACAAAGATATTTACTGCTGTTGCAAGTAATGAAGCAGCCTGGCAAAACTATATCAGTGAAGAGTTGGATATTAAATATATTCTGAAACAGATATAATGACAGGTATTCCCACTACAGAGTGAACATGAACTATGGCAGTTTTTTCTCGATTCTGCAGCTTCCGTAGCTTGCTCTGAAGTCTTGTTGGATGCATTACAGTTGCATGACATTCCTGTTGGTCCAGTGATGCAATGCAAGAACTGAGATACATTTCAGAATATTCTGAATCACAATAATTTATATTACATATTTATTTTAAGACACTGTAATTTTCTAATCTATATTTGCAAGCATATAATTTTATTAACAATGTAGACGAACTGCAAACCATAGCAAAGGCCCCCAGGCCTACAAAAATGCTCTTTATCATTCAAATAGTATTAATCAAGTAATCCTGGCAATGGCTGTATTTGTATCTTACTGATAGTCACAGTTGTAACTAAGATATACATAAAGACTTTTTTTGTATCAGAATCTATTACACTGTTTTCTAGAAATCAGTGTTCTCAATATATTTCTGGAACAGACCTGCATTATAAAAGCATTTTCATATCTGTGGTACAGCATATAAACAAATTCTATAATATCCAAAGCCCCGAGTTCTTTGCAATCAATAGCCATTTTCTTATAAAAATAAATACAATTTATTTTATTTGAGAGAATAAAAATGTTTCCAATGGCTTAAAAATAGGAAATGAATATTTTAATGTTTATCCCTTCTCATTTTGATTTTTTATTGTATAAAATATTAAGGATATTATGATTTCCAACATTGGGATCACTATCTAGAAAATAATTGTTATGTATGCCAGGGGACAGTATGTTATTAATATCTTCTTGGCCCAATGCAAGTTCATATAGTTTGAAAGAACTGTATTCTTAGAAAAATTTGTATCAACATTCTTTTTCAGTTGATTCATGAAAGTTTTGGCCTATGAATGATTCTTCTATAATTCTGTTACAATGTAGTAATAGTGTTATCCCTTAAAAAGAGGACTAGGATTTACAAAGCTGAAACCTGAGAATGTAGGACAGTGAGTAGGGAATCCCAGAGCCATCAACTGTCCTTCTCATACTCTATTTAACCCAGAAGTCACATAAAAAAAGAAGATCTATCTCCATCTTTCCTACCTTTACATCTGTATGCTACATTCATTGTGGTAAAAGAGTTATGGACAGCAAAAACAGCAATACAACAAAGCAAAACTGGACCATTGCAGAAGTACTTCCTGGTTACGTGTCCACCTAACTTAGAGCTAACTCTGCTGAAAGTGCCACAAGATACTAACCTAATTCTAATCACACTGCCAACAAAAGTGTGTATAGTCAAGGCTTTGGTTTTCCCAGTTGCAATGTATGGCTGTGAAAGCTGGACCATAAGAAAGGCTGAGCGCCAAAGAATTGAGGCCTTTGAACTATGGTGCTGGAAAAGACTCCTATGAGTCCCTTGGACTGCAAGGTGATCAAACTGGTCAGTCCTAGAGGAGATCAACCTTGACTGCTCTTTAGAAGGCCAGATGCTGAAGATGAAACTCAAATACTTTGGCCACCTAATAAGAAGGAAGGGCCCACTGGAGAAGAGCCTGGTGCTGGGAAAGATTGAGGGCAAAAGAAGAACGGGATGACAGAGAATGAGATGGCTGGATGAAGTCACTGAAGCAGTCAGTGTGAGCTTAAATGGATTCCAGAGGATGGTAGAGAACAGGAAGCCCTGGAGGAACGTTGTCCATGAGGTTGCGATGGGTCAGACACAACTTCGCAACTAACAACAACAACTAACCTAATTTCAAAGTTCTCTCGTTTTTGTTTTACTCCTTTCCTAATGAAGTGGAAAAAATGTGTTATCACCTTTATTTCAGCACATGGTTTGGATAGTAAGTGAGGAGGCAAAATGCCACAATTTAAAAGTAATCTACCATTTAGGTGTCTTTCCAAGATCAGCAAGATAATGACATTTTCATTGCCAGTGATATAAGAAAATTATTCTTTCTTTGAAATTTTGACAAAAATATGAAGTAATGTAGTTATAGTCCTGACATTTGCAAATTAATGGCTTTTGTAATAACCTTAATCCAGTTTTAATATATTTATGGATACGTATCTAGTGAGGTTTTAATATACCATGTCCAGTCCATTAAGTCACTTTTTAGAAAAAGAATATAATGAATATAAACTCATATTTGCAGACACAGCATTTGTCTCACTATTTATCTTTCTATGATGATAGATATTGGACTTTGCATTTATTAGAAACATTTCAGAGTGTCAAGGCTAATGCTATATTTCCTTTATTTGCCTGTATGTTTATTTCTCTCTCTCTCTCTCTCACACACACACACACACACACACATATATTTCAGATTGTCCCAAAGAAATTGCCAAACAATTGCTGCCAATTGTTGGGGAAAATATAAATATATACATGCTTAAAGGTATAAACCGCTTAGAGAGTGCTTGCACTTTAAGACGGTATAGAAGTCTCACTAATAAATAATTGAGTTACAAAGCATTTCCAAAACACTATAAGGCAAATTCATGTTTTCCAGTGACAACTTCCAACCATCTGTATTGTGGCCTTTACATCTCTTTTCAAACTGGACAATTCTAAGGAAAGGAGACTCTAGACCATGTTTGTGTTCAGGTACACAGGCATTGGGTTTTCCATGACAGGATAGTTTTAATTGTGAATTTATTGTTTTTTATCTTGGCTATATTTAGTTTTGCTGTTGCTTGCTTTTAAATATTGTTAACTGCCCACAGTGCCCATTGGAAAGACTTACACATTGAAGAAATAAATATGTTAAATTATGAGAGGAATTTCTGTTTGTTTCATCAAATCCTAATAACTTATTAAAAGGCCATTACAGGAAGAGGGTTGGTTTTATGAAACCTATCTTTTTTTATTTATCTATGCAATATAGGATTATCTACTCACTTGTATTTGTTCTTTCAAAAGAGACACAAATGAAGTATTTCTAAACAAATAAAGAACTTTTCTATCTCCAGTTGAAACAGTCTGCAACCTGATCCCATACATTCCCTTTGGTGCTATCTATTCAGGTTCATCACTGTAGTCTACTTTTCATAGCACAAAAATGACAAATAAATATGATGGGGTGAGGATTGCTAGTGAAAATTTGCTGCCATTTATTTGCATGCAGTTTACTAGTTGCCTATAGCACAGAAAATTAACTCTCCAACACTTAGAAAAGCAGAACGCTACATGCATAAACCCACGCCAATCTGTGTAGAAACAAAATTATCTATTTGACTCATTTATCAAAAGGTTATGATGTGCCATGTTCGCAAAATATACAATAGTTAATTGGTTTTGAGAAAAATGTTTCTAGATTGTAAAAACAGTCTGTAGTATCAATATTTCCAACTCTCTTTGCCAAGGGACTCTACTAGAGTTCCTGGAAAGGGCATTTTATTTGCTCTTATAATACTGGGAAATAAATTTTTCACATAATCCAACCCAGCCTCTTGCACTTTCTTGAATAGTAAAGCTGTAATTTTATCTGTCATTCATTTCTCTACACCATGATTGTTGTGAATCAGTAATAATGAAATAAAAAAATGCAAAAGGCTATTTCAGTAGGAAGAAAGAAAGGAGAGGTTCTGCTTGCTTTGGTACGTTTCCATTCTTAGGTCAAACAAAACACAATAAATGCTTTATTTAAGCAATATTAAATTAACTAGAATTCATTATTAGTGAGAATTAACATTTTGCTGCAATAATGTTGAGGTTTCTGAATGGACGCTAAGCTAATTGATAATGCAAGCACATTTGTTATATGCTGGAGCTGCAAGCTACCATTATGTTAGGAAAATACCCCAGAAATGCTCTGTCACATGGCTTATTTATTAATTGTTCAACTTACAGAATAAAATGCAAGAATTTCATTGGATTATCTGGCAAAGGTGAATTGTGAATGAACCATGAGCTTCGCCAGAAAGAAGAGATGATTGGCAATGCCCTATAGCAGTGATGGCGAACTTATGGCACAAGTGCCAGAAGTGGCATGCAGAGCCATCTCTCCGGGCATGCCAGCCATCGCCTGTTGCTCTTCCGGGTTCTGGCACGCACATGTGGGCCGGCCAGCTAGTTTTTGCGTACCGGGGAGTGCCGGAAACTGGAAGAGCTGCACCCTTGCATGCATGCATGCACCAGGAAGCTGAGCTTCTGGTTTCTAGTGCATGCATGCACACCAGCCGGCTGATCTTCACATGCACATGCATGCCAAAAACCAGAAGACCAGGTGACCGGCGCACATGTGTACACTGGAAACTGAAAGCTCAGCTTCCCGGCATGCATATGAGCGCCAGAAACTGCTCTTCCGGTTTCTGGTGCTTCCGCGCATGCGCCCTGGGAAGCTGCTCTTCCAGTTTCCAGTGCTCCACCACCCCCCCCGAGCATGCTCCCATTTTGGCACTTGGGGCCAAAAAAGTTCACCAACACTGCCCTATAGTATTTGAAATCCTTATTTAAATGAAGAGAACTTTCATTTGAAAAAATGCACCCCAAAAGAATAAAGTGAAGCCTATAGAGAGAATCTATTTTATAAATCTTGGCTTCATTTTTTAAATTGAATTATCTAGCACAGGTGTTGGGAAGCTGCTATTTCATAAAAAATGTTGTATCACCAGAATTTTATTTAATAAAATCAGGGTTCCTGAACCAATGACTTTGGAATTAAGCAACAGAAACCACTTCTGAATAATTGTGCCCACTTCTATTTATTATAGATTGATAGTTGTGATTCTGATGTGATCCGGGGTCTTATAGACAAGATACTCTCTATAGTTTTCTACAGCTACACTTGCACACCTCTGCTTGATGGCTGATTCGGTTTGTACACTTTCAGTTCTTCCTGGCTTATTTCTTCTGTTACATAGCTCTTTTTCCTTCCTTTCCCTCTCCAGACAGTGACACTTTTCCTGCCTCTTTTTTAAAGGCACATATGGGTCTGAGCATGGAACACTTTAAACAACTTCAGTAGATCGAAGCTTTACACTGAAGGGAAGAGAACATATAATTTTAGTACATTTGTAATCTTTGGATGAAGAACATTTGAAATCTTTGGATGAAGTAGAAATCAATACATTACATTCAGGGTTCTGAAGAGAGGTAGAAAAGACATTCAATAGACTGCAAGGGAAAATGCTTATGAAAAAAGAACAGCTTTATTCCAGTATTTAATAATAATAGTGAGCTTTCTGTAAATGTATCAAGTTACAAACAGATAGTCTAATCCAGATCACAAAAGCCATTTCCCTTGTGGTTTACAACACAACCCATTCTATGCTTTCCATTAGAAATATCCATAATTGGTTAAAATGTAGCTTTGGAGAAATAAAATCACAATTTTAATACATTTCATTAAATACTGGTGTTTAATATTTTGATGGTAAGCTTACCATATTTATTACTGTTATCGTCTCTGACCTTACTGAAATGATTGATGAACGTCTTTTTTCCATATTCAAATAATTGATTCAACATAACGTTGATTGAGTTATTAAATACAGGTATTCCTCAAGGTATGACAGCTTACTTAGTGATGATTCAAAATTATGACACCCCCCCCCCCCCAAAGAA
>JANHGD010005696.1:17814-36034 GCA_027560375.1 Imantodes cenchoa | reverse complement strand
GCCAATGGGGTGCCGGGCAAGTGGGCGAGGCAGAGGCCGCGGGGTGCGCTCAGCCCACCCAACACCCTGCTCGCCCGGGCTGCTGCCAGGCGCTGCAGGTGACTTACTGCTCGGTGGAAGCTGGCTGCGGCTCCGGAGGTGGGCGGAGGCAGGCAGGCGGATGAAAGGAGGGAAGGAGAGAGAGGCGGGGATGACGGTGCGGAGCGTGGCAGGCTCGGATGCCCCGCAGAAAGGTGGCTGCTGACATAGGCGGGGGCGAGAAGCGCCCAAGGGCTGGGGACACAACTAAACTAATGGCATCTCCGAACAACTTGCCCTGGGGGGCGGGGTGGGAACCCAGGCATCTTGCTCCAGGACAATCAGGGCCCAAGCGAGCGAGCGAGAGGCGATCTCCGCGTCTCCGCCAATGCACCAGCCGCGGCCGCCAGGAAGGACCCTCCGTCACCTTTCTCTCCAACGCACGGTGTAAACAAGCCGCCTCCCCTCCCCTTCCAACTTCCCGCAAGTCCACCTCCTCCCCAAGGCTGCTCCGGAGAAAGAGAGAGAGAGGCTTTCATGGAAGCAAGGTGACCAAAAAGCAAGACTTTTTAAAAAAGCGGGACTTTTAAAAAAAGGGAGCGGGACGCGGAACACGTGAGAAAAAAGCGTGACCGTCCCGCTAAAAGTGGGACGTCTGGTCACCTTAGTTTAGTGAGCTTCACAGTTTTCACAATTTAGTGAATGATAATTCATATTTGGTCAGAAATGAGTTATGCCAGTCACAAGCAGAAGTTACAAGTTCCACAACAATGCCAATGAACTCTCCTATATCATCTGTTACATAATACAGCACAGGATAGTTAAGGTATACACATTGAGCAAATGCAGTGGAGTTCTGAAAATTTCAGTTTCTGTGTAACAAAATGTCAATAACTAGATAAGCCATCTCATTAGAGTTATGTCTTGTTATTCCAACTATGACACTTTAATGGTTTGATAACTCTAGCAAATGTTTGTGCATCTTAGATCTTTCTAACAACACAGGCTTGGTATATAGATCACACAACTCCATGCATGTTTTAATTCATGGGTTGTCTGACAAGTGATAATTACTTATTTGTTCATAACACAAAACATAAACAATAGTTTACAAATGATGATTGATTTAACAATCATGTTAAAATGAATTGAAAAATAATATTTGAAGGATTAATGTCACAGGACATTTAGAAAAGCTTTGAATGAGTTTGCAGATCAACACTATAAACAGTAGTTTGCATCAAATTTAACATTTCAATAGTAATAATGCAGTCAAATCTGCTGAAGGACAACATCTGAACTCAGCATTCTTAAAAGTTGTAAATTTAAGAAGTTGTTTAAAGTCACTGATTCAAAATAGGCCTAACAATAATGTTATCTGTTTGGATCGCAACAACTAAACTTTTGGTTTAATGTAACAATTTGACATTTCCACAAACGTAGAAATTAATGTAATATGTACTCCAGATATTGAGTTATCACAATGGAATTTGGTTTGTATAATTATAAGGCAGTTAATTGTAGCCAAAATTATTACTTAACATTCCAGGGAATTATGGCAATGTCAAGTCTGAAACCAGATCTCAACTAAACTAATGACTAAAGATTATGAAGTTTCCAAACTCAAAGCCAAAAGTTAGAAAAAGCAATTTAGTTTTAGCAAAAAACCTTCCTACTTACAAAAATAAATACATAATTATATTAGTAATTTTTGAATAAAATTGACAGTGTATGTTGATTTATTTGGAAAAAGATTGACATATCATTGAATTTTTTAAAAAATCCTTCAGGTCTACAATATTTAGATCATCCTATTCTTGAACAAGATTAAGGAACAAAATTCATTACAACTGCTTATACTAATAAACAAAAATGATAAATTTGGACTATGAAAGTCAAATCTTCAACCCTCATGGTGTCCTTAAGCCATGGGTGTCAAACTCAATTTCAATTAGGGCCACATCAGGATGCTTTATTTAATTTAGATAAAGCATCAGCAAATATACACAACATCATTGTGTTTGACCTCGGGGGGGGGGGGCATGGCCGGAGTGTGTGTGGCCAGCTCGATATCACTTGTGTTGGGGGCGCCTGTGGCAGCCCAAGTGCTCTGCCAGCGAAAATGGGCTCCCAAGCTCCGTTTTTGGCTGCGATGGCTTCCTGCAACCCTCTGCCACACAAAACAGAGCTTGGCCCTTGCAAGCTCCATTTTTGGCTGTGAAGTCTTTCTGCAACCATCTGCCAGCGAAAGCAGAGGCACCGCAGGCCGGTCCTTTGCTGTTTCTAGGACAGCCCTGTGGGCCAGATCTAAGCACCCCATCAGCCAGATCCGGGCCCCGGGCCTTAAGTTTGACACCCCTGCTTTAAGCCAATTAATATTTTCTAACCTGTCTTAGAGTTTTATGAAGATAAAATAGTAAAAACCAAGTATACCATCTTAAACTGTGGAAAATAAGGAAGACTGTCATATATTTTCTGAAATATGTGTAGATATCCAAAAGCTAATTCCAGCTTACCTGTTTCAAATCCAAATGTTGGCACAATATCAACTGTCCCATGAAAGGCTCCTGCCCAAGCTGAGGTAGCACAGCTGACAGTAGTAGGATCTGACTTTGTTGCATCACACTGTAGTGGAGGAATCTTGCCTGCACAAACTGAGGGCACTGGCAAAGGTCTGTACCGTGGGTCAAGATGTGAAGTCGGATGATGGTGATGATGCATGTGTACATGGGGATGATGGTGATGCATGTACACATCATGCATATGTCCAGATGAAGAGCTCACCTGAGATGCTAAAGGATAATGCCAAGATTCTGACATGTTAGATGAGGGAGGTGGAGCAGTCTGATGCAACGTATGTCCTGGCCAGCTGTTAGGATCTACTGGAAAGGTGCTTGGTATAGTAATGGGAAAATCACGATGAATTCCACTTAAAGTTGGTGGAGGTGGATTTTGATAAGAACTGGTCCAAAATGAAGCTGGGAAGTTCCTCCTTTGGTTTGCAATTCTTCTGTTCTCTTTTAAGAGAAAAAGCAAAAATGATATAAACTCTTAAAATGAATTTAGAAACACCACTGCTATTATGTAGAGCAATAGCAATAGCACTTAGACTTATATACTGCTTTACAGTGCTTTACAGCCCTCTCTAAGCGGTTTACAGAGTCAGCATATTGCTCCCAACAATTTGAGTCTTCATTTTACCCTTCCCTTGGAAGGATGGAAGGCTGAGCCAACCTTGAGCCTCATGAGATTTGAACTGCCAAATTGCAGGCAGCAGAAGTAGCCTGCAGTAACGCACTCTAACCACTGCACCACCATGCAGGCAGCAGAAGTAGCCTGCAGTAATGCACTCTAACCACTGCACCACCATGGCTCAGAGAAACTAACAACACTCATAACTGTTTTTAAATGCTTGTGAAACTACATCAATAAATACAATAATCACAGCACATCTTCTGATCTACAGTAACCAGTGCTTTATATCTATAATACCTTTTAAATTAAACCTAAAATTAATTTCATATTATTAAAAATAATGTGAAATAATTGAAAATCTGATAAACTAGTGATTTTTGAATCAAGAGGTAGTTTTAAAAAACTGTATAGCACCATGAAAACAATATCTAAAATTATGGATACAAATATTTTATCCCATCTTTCTTATAAGAATGGGGTATCTCAAACTGCCTTATTAAAGATCTCCACAGGGATGTTATTCAACAGAGAAGGCACAATTCCTATTTAGATATATCCTAATGGAGATGACCTGTGACATATATTCAGGAAAAAATGATCATAGGCAGATTCTCCTGCAGTTATCCTTAGTCTATACCAGTGTTCCTTAACCACAGCAACTTTAAGATGTGTTGACCAACTTCCAGAATTCCTCAGCTAGCATCGAAGTCCATACATGCTGGGTTGAAAAATGCTGTCCTATATCGACTATGACCTTAGAGGTGACAACAGCTTGAATTACACCATAAAGCATTGTTGGACTGCAAACACAAGTAGTGTGTTGAACATCTACCCTGTCAATAAGCCTAGGAGGTTAAATTTACCTGATGGTGGGTTTGCTGCTGGATCCTGTATGGATCCTGTTATATTTTTAGGCCTGGGCACATGTCATGTATTAGGTATTATTAATTTAGCATTCTATTATTTCTATTGTTCTGAAACAGAGGTTTTAATTCTCTATTTGTAATCCAGAGGCACTGTTGTAAGTGATTTCTATCAGTTTAATATGTTAATTTTACTTTCTTCCTAATTTTTGTTTGCTGTAGCATTATCAGTTAATGATTAATGAACATATATTTTCTTTTATGTACACTGAGAGCATATGAACCAAGACAAATTCCTTGTTTGTCCAATCACACTTGGCCAATAAAAAATTCTATTCTATTCTACTCCTATTCCTATTCTATTTCCATTCCATTCCATTCCAGTCCAGTCCAGTCCAGTCCAGTCCAGTCCAATGATTAATATACTGAGAAATAATAATACTTTCACAAATTCTGCAAATCCATATACTGTAAATCATTTCTTCATGCAATTAAATTACACTACTCTATGAATTCAAGATACTACTTTGAATCTATGAATTCAAGATGCTACTATCTCTTTAGATCTGGCCATCCAAAGTAAACTTAAATTCTTCCTTAGTTGTATTTCTTCATTGAACTTTCTATTGTCTTAGTCCACTGCTACACTAATGAAAATAATTAGAAGAGAATATGTTATATGGCTTTAAGTTTACCAGTGCCAGAAGAAGCATGTGTAATAATATTATTGGAACTATCTAATATAAAATAATGATAAGCAGAATAGAAAAGAAAGAACTAGAGAAAAAAAATCACAAAATACAAAGACCTTTACATAGAAGTAGAACAACTGTGGCAAAAGAAAGCAAAGATAGTAATAGGTGTCTCAGATGCAATCCCCAAGTAATGGGATCACTGCTTGAAAATATTTGGCAATGGCAAAATCATTATCAATCAATTGCCAAGGATAGCTTTACTTGGAAAAGCTTACATCCTTTGACAATACCTTTAATACCATCAAACCACAACATCTGCCAATCCAAGGTTCTTGGAAATGCCAAATCCAGATGTCTAAACATCTGGCTGATTATGCAACCAACTATAATAATGATATACTGTCTTTTTATATATAAAACTCAAGGCGGCAAACATGCCTAATACTTCTGTCCCCTCCCTATTTTTCCACAATAACCTGTAAAAATGGTTGGGCTGAGAGATAATTACTATCCCAAAGTCAAGGAGCTGGCTTTCATGGTTATAAAAAAGCCTAATCATTTGTTGGATTTGTGCTACTGTTTTCTATTACTATGATTACTATGATTATGATTTAATAAGAAGTGAGAAAATTACTGAATGGCATATGTCCAAATTTCTGAAAGTGGAAAACACTTCATAACCTTTTTTTTTTTGCCATTGCGAAACAGAAGCATATTGAATATTTTTTATTCACTCTTCTGTCAAGATAATTCAGCAGATAATTCTTAAACTGAATTATTTTCAATATCGGTTTGGGTCGGGGATAATTTTAAATCTCCAAAATATTTTTATAAAAAACTAAAGAGTACACTTGAGATAAATATTAATTATTTATAAGAACTCTACAATAAAGAACTGGAATATCATATACTAACAAATCAGTGGTTAAAAGCTCTGAAGAATAGAGAATGTGTTTATCTGCAGATGAAATCATTGAGTAAAAGGTTACCTTTATGATTATTGAAAAATCAGATGTTTTAACTTTTTAAAAGTATTTATTGCCAATCCCATAATAGTGGAAATGTAAAACTGGTTAGAAAGATACCATACTTACTCCTATGATATGGGCTTATGTCACTATGTTAGTTTCATATCCATACATTAGTTTAGATGATTTAAATTGGTTTGAATTATATATCTCATATTTCAAATTTATCATTACACGAATAACTATGGCAACTATTTAAAGTTTGAGAAATTACAAAATGATACTACTCTTCAGTGTCCTAAAAAGAGAGAGCTCAGAATGACAATTTTGAATCAATACGATGTGTTCACTTGGTTTATTAACTGAAACTCAATTGATAGAATGACCAATGTTATTCCACAATCCACATAATCACACACTGATATGTTTAAAATTGGGCAAATTGTTTTCTCTGTATATTATGTGTGTTTCAATTGCTTTCCTTTGTCTTTTTAATTTTTAATTGTTCTTACTTATTATTTATATATACACTAAAGATAATAATGGTAATTAAAACATTCCCAACCATTTTTACATTCTGCTTGAAGCTGTTTAGATTCTATCCAGCCAGAGCAATATTTTTGCTAGCTAGCCCAATTTCTCTAGCTGCATATCTAATGTGCTGAGTGCAGATAGAGGTGTGGTTTTGTGTTGCATTGTATTGTTTTTGTTCTTTAAATAAAGATAATATAGTAAGCTGAAAGAAATCAGAGTTTGTGTTTTAAACGTCTGTGAAGAAAACAATGTGAAATTCAGCTTTCCTTTTAAAATTTACCTCTCAATAAGTCTGTTTTGGTTTTTGGAAGAACAGCCTCTGAATTGAAGTTGTTAGCTTGATTTAAAGCTCTTGAGAAGTGTTCATCCACCACTGAGCCAATGTCTCCCTGAAAGTAGGTGAAAAGGATGCAGCGAGAATTAAGGTATTCCATTTCAGTAGGCTGATCTTTCTCATCTTCCTCTTGCTTATTAGAAAGTGTCACTTCCAGAGTTTCTTGCATCTTGCTATATACAAATATTTTATTCTAAGGAGAGAGAAAAATGGATAGATAGTAGAATAATACATAATTACATATCACAAAGCTAATGATTGTTAACCTATGAAAATGAATATACATTATATATGTTACAACTATATTCATGACCCATTCTATATAGTAGGACGTTTGTTAATTAGTTAGTATCATGGCCTGTTAGTATTTCCTTTATATTTCCCATTTGGTTTTTTGATTGTGAAAAAATAAATAAAACAAGTCTTTCTTAATGTTTCTTAATGTTTCTCACTCCTAAATAAATACATTTTTTTAAGGACGTCTCTTTTCCAGGATGAGCAATTGTGGACAGTAGATGACGGAGAAAGAAGAGAAAATTAATCCCTTCTGTCAGTGAAAAAGAGTAAGTATTCAGATATGAAATATAGAGGCCATAGAGTTTGATGGGGAAAAAAAGAATGCCAAAAATTTATTATTTCAGTGTTATTCAGCTTTAAGATGTTTCTTATTTGGCAAAAGCAAATGCTTTGTGGTCTTTTTGTGCATTGCATAAAAAGGCAGATTTAAACTGAATAAATAATGTGGAAAACAGAATTATAATGTCAATCATATGCTTAATTACTTGGAAGTAAATCTTAATTATTTTTCAATAAGCCAGACAATTATGCTAGAAAAAAAACCAGTCCAATTTAAGCCAATTATTTTCAAAATATTTTTTTGAATATTTTTTTCAAAATATTTTTTTTTACAAAAAAACTTGTCTATTATGATATGATACTCCAATATTATATTATAAAAATAAAAAGCAAAATTTAAGTAGAATACATTATGTTTCAGAGCAGTTTAGCTTTTAGATATGAAAAACATCTGCTTCTTGACATACAAGTTTGTTCGAAGTAGATATTGTCATACAACTTTAAATTATACATCAATAAATATTACTTCAAATAAACTTGAATACCTACATATAAAAATCAGTTACAATTAAAATGAAGGGGGGGGTGTCTCCTAATTTACACTGCTCTGACACTAATATACTGTAGGGTGGGCTTGAAGTAATTAGCCTGGCTTTGATAAAACTGCTCCTACAGTAGCAGAAAGAAAAAATAATAAAACAGGAATCATTGGAGTTTAGACCATATTTGTGAATTCCAACCAAGATGGCACTAAGGGTCACTTCCCATGTATGGAGAAAACATTTTTGTGTGTATGTGTGTGCATAATAATGATAAAACCTCATGGAATGCAGTAAAAAAAAAACCAAAAAAGTGAATTCTCAGATGACTATATTGGGGCCAAGTCAATATTAGTCCCACTTCACCCACGCACAGCATAGTCTGAAAGTGTTGTCATCCTGATAAGAATGTACTGATTTAGTTTGTTACATCAGATTCTTAAGTCAAAGGGTAAAAGCTGAATTTCAAAAATAAAATTGTATATGTTGTTGATAGATAGATAGATATATAGATAGATAGATTTCACTTTTCTTTGAAATCAATACTGTAGTCAAACATATAGCAAAGTGCTGCTTTCTATCATTTATTTAAATTTTGGCAGATAATTCTGCACACATTTAGCAAAGAAGTCATAGAAATTGTATTTAATAAAACATGTCTACTGGAACTGTTGCTATTGTAAATGTGTATGCTGACATTTGATTCATATAATTCTTAATTTTGTTGTATTATGGCTGTTTGTAATTGATGTACTCACCTCAAGAATCAATAGACTTTGTTAAAAACAAACGGCAAGCAGTAGAAACCATATAAGCAACAAAGTTGTGTGGCACTTTTAGCAGAAATATATTCATTTACTGAGACACTATATTTTCATGCATTGCAACTCAGTTAATCAAATACCCTTATGTAAAGGATTATAGTCCATCATGATACAGTTTGCAGTAATATGTCCTATAGTTTTGTAAGTGTTTTTTGTAATGAACCAATTTTGGAATTATGGGACACTGCATTTCTGGTGACATATCTAAAAGACTAAAATTCAAAACTGGCTAGGTTTTCCATTTAAAATTACTTATGCCTTAGGGTCTACAATCATCATAATGATCGAATTTTCACTATGACAAACCTCAAACTTTTTTTGGAACCTACTTTCAACTTAGACAAAACATTACCTTCTAAAAAAAATTCTAGTCATGTATTCTGAATACATGTATCCGTAAGTAAAAGACCATACTGAATTTAATGTGACTTCTTTCTAGGCATGCTGCATATTCAAAACTGGGGCATAACTGCAGAAAAGCAGCCTTCCTTAAGGACAACCTCCAGCTTTTATTCAGAATTAATGGTGAATTCATGAATTCACAGCCCCAACATCCCTTCTTTTTAGCAAATTATGCAAGTAGGCTGACTTTCCAAATTCCATACAATCCTACTTCTAAGAGTATAGCAGAACTTTGAACAGATTACTCAGAAAAGGGACACAGTGGTTCTCAATATTGTCATCACAAAGGTTTTCACATTCCAAGAAGAGGATAACTCAAGAAACCATCCAGCCTTGGGCAGAGAATTGGTAAAAAGAAGGGGGGAAAAGAGCTAGCTGGCTATATCTTTCACAATCCTCTGATACAGACACCTCCATTTTGGTCTGGTGGGAAATAACTTTAAATATGAAGTACCACCAATTTGCAGTATATTCATTCTACGTTACTGAAGCGGCAGCACCTTTTCTTCTGCCACATAGGCAACCCTCTTACAGGTTCCATGTTAAGACTCTGCTCATTTGATAACCTCTCTTCTTCAGTTTCAGCCATCTAGCTATCAAAATCACCCAGTCCCCTTCAGATACAAAGTTCTGATGCTCCTTGTTTGAGCAGACACTCCATTAAATGACAGTGGCTGAACCCATCCTGCAGCTACACTGCTCAGAGCCTGTCCAAATACTCATATGGTGGCAAACATAAACTGTCATTCACTATTGTAGAAACATTTTGGATCATATTCAGACTACGGTTTATGTATAAGTTGTTCGTATTAAACCAAAGTACTAACAAAGTACGTTTGTTCATGAATACAACTGTGAGTAAGTGACTGAGTAAGTCATTGTAACACTGCATCTGATTGGATGCATATGCCCTTTTATATGTAGTCTGCATGTTGAAGAGATGAGTATCGCTCCTAGATTAGAATATGCCAGAAGAATATTTGCATATATGGTATGTGGCAGAAGACAGGTGTCAACACAGAGCAACCAGCCATTCTGTTCAACCAGGTACCTAATGAGCCTCATGAGTCAAGCTCCTAATTCAAGGCATTGGTTAAACTACAAAGATCATCCAGCCCCTTCTAGAGATAAACATCCAGTGCACGTTTTTGAGCAGACACTTCATCAATTTTTTCTCAGTGCTGGGTTCATCCTTCCCACCTCTCCCAACAATGGGTCTTAGCAGACTCCGTCATTCCTATTTCTGCTTTCTCCGCCCACTACAAGAATAACAGCTTTCCCGTTGACTTGTTAAAGAGTCTCACCTGTTGGCTCGACGTGAACGCTGGTGTGGAGAACGGACAAGGACGCGTGGAACACAGGGCGGATGCTGCGGGTAATTTCACCTGGGACGGGTGACACGTCGCCTGCCCCTGACGCCTCACCACATCCGAGCAACTCATGATACCCGCAGGACCTGCTGTTGCCGGTCCCTGTAGCTCTACGCTCCGGTCACAGCTACCTTTTCCCAAGCGATCTCGACAACGGTGCTTTGATGGGACTGCGAAGCCAAGACGCGTTCATCTTCAGCAGGCGGCCGCTTTAACACTTATATAAGAAGTTCTGAAGCGGCGGCGACGGGCGCATAAGGAGGCACCGTAGCCACGGGAGGCAGAGAAGCGCAATCCGCCTCTGCCGCCCTGATTATCATATACGCAATACGGAGCCCCCACGCTCGACCAGTTGCTAGAGCACCAGGCAGCGCGTCCCAACTTAGGAAACTCCGCCTTGCCCTCTTCGGATTGGAGCAAAGTTTGCCTTGCTGCTTTGCTAGCAGAGGAAATGCTATTATTGCCCAAGTGCACTTTTGGAAAAAAATGCTTATAGTTTTCTTTTCTGTTTTCCCACAATATGGGAGCTTAAGTAGCTTATATTTAAAGGGAAGGAAATATTGCTGATTTTTTTTCTTTATTTGTGCAACATTGACTTATTATTATAATGTGCATGATTTGATATATTGTTGAGAAAAGACAAATTCATACTAACTTGGATGCTCTGCCAGGCTACAGAATACTCAGAATCTTTCTACTTGTACAATGCATACAATACAATATACAATAATAATAATACAATGCACAACGTTGTATTATTATTGCTATCCATCCAGGGGCAGTCAGACAACCAATTATGGTTATCATGTAATGTTATAGGCTGCTTCATATAATGTATCCAGAAATTGCCACATGATTCAACTCATTTTTTACAATATTTTCATCATATTGTCATCTACCCATGAAGATGTAATGCTCCCCCTATTGCAAGCAAATCACCCATGTTCATAAAAAGCTTGACCATAGTCATTTAACTATATACAATATAGTCATCGGCATTTAAGTGGGTCATAGACGGCTGTTATATTGGATTTCATTGTACCTTCATTGGGTACCATCCACATATACATGTTTTTTCTTGTTGAAAGGTGATCCCTTGTGTAATCAACTGCTTGGGGAGGGGTCAGCATGTGCAACCCATGTGTCAATATGTCACAGAACATAACACAGAGGGCTGCATATGGTTTATGCGTTATGGTTGCTGCATGGTGGAGACTGAATGATCCTCTTATTCTTTGCGATTTGTGCTGTGTCAGACTGCCTTGTCTCAGCCTCAGCATCCAGATTCATTGTTTGTTAGATAGGAGTTGCTGGAACAATAATGCAATTAGTCAGTGTTCCCATATCAGTTCCTTTACTTCATTGCTCACTTCTCTAATGTTGCTACTGAAGAAATTATCCTGGCCCTGGTTCTGCATCGGGATGTGGGGAAAATGAATTGCAATTATTGACTGCTCTGCTCTGCAGTTTACTGGAGGACATCGTAAGAGCTGGAATGGAAGTGCTACCAGCCACCCATGACCCACCAGGTGTGGATGAAGTACAAAGAGGAAAAGGTGTACATACAATGTGAGGCAACTGGTCAAGCAGCAACAGACTGTTACCAAAATATGTGACCACAGGGATGATCAGGCCCTTTGTGCAGACTATTCCTGCAGAGGTATGCAAAGCTTTCTGGTTAAACAGGAAACACCTGTATACCAATGTATCAACATTTGCAAGAAAAAGACTCAACAATCTCCTTTCTTTTCTCCCCCCTTGTCCCACATACAGTGTGCTACATGTGCTATGAGGCTTGAATCTTATCCATGCAAGTCAGACTCACTAGAGCAACACAAGTATGTAGAAATATTCCTTTCACTCTATGGCAATACCAGGGAAAGCAGGTATCCTTGCAATTTGGGTACCCATGTTGTGGCGTGGGGATTGAGGGAAAGATGGACTTTATATTTGACCTGTTATTTCTTTTTAGCAGCCTTTGGATCATCAGCATCAATGTACCCCCACCTGGAGGTTGCCAGGATATGGGTATGGGTATGGTTTTATGAGAATTATACAAAATTTGGCAACCATGTGGCATTCACAGTGACTCACATATTTGCTACTGCTAGATCTTACAAATCCACCATGCAGGACTCGGATTAGCAAGATGTGATACCCTGCTACAAAATATACAGATTTCCATCCAAATCAGTTAGGGAGTACCAAGGAAAAATCACACACTCATTAGCACTTATAATGTTACCTTGTCAGATAATGAAATGTCTGCAAACAAATACCGAAGCTCAGATAGCACCAAGAACTCCAACTCAGGCCAAAAGAAGCTGAACCATCAATGGAGATCTAATAATAATTCAATTACAGTATTGAATAGTAGTAATGAATTAATACTAATTTAATGTTACTGTCCTACTGGCATGCAGGACACCACACAGAAGCAATGCTGTGATGCTAGATCCATTCTCTGACAATGTTTGTCATTGCCATGTCAAAACTTCTCTTTCCTATACTGCAATATGGAGAGTTTGGAAGTGTACTGGGAATTCATCTGTGTGGCAAACATGGTGGAATTTTCAGTAAAATTGACAAGAGCCTACGGATGAACAACTATGTATGAAAACACATCAATCTACAACCTACACTTAATTATTGTTTCAGTTGTGCATCCTGTGCTTATGGTAATGAGCAGCCAATTCTACTACTCTTGGATCAATGCACAGCATGACACTCCTCTCTAATAGCCCCTATCAAAAGGTGAGGGAAGCACAGTTTCTCCTCTTCTTAATTCTTACTGCCGCTTTCTCCAAATTTCAGAAGTGTAGGGACAAGAGATGATTAGACATCTATGGAACTCCCTATAGCTGGGACTGGGCATCCCAGAAGAGTTGTAGGATACCTTCAAAGCAGCAACATGCAGGTGACCATGGACTCCCTTAATGCCTTTTGATTCCTTATTCCCATCCCTATTTTTTACTTTGCTTACAATTGTGTTCTGTTCTAAAAAAAAAAAGATTTTGGCTAGGTTTACAATCTTCCGCCAATGCTAACATGTGGATTAACATGAATGGGCACGGGAGCTGTGCATTTGCACACAGCAGGTAGTCAGTTGCTATTCCAGGCAGGCACAGCTGCTTTCCTTGGATTTTACTGAGAACACAATCTGCGGTACAAATGATACTGAGTCTGAAAAGCTACATATGGGCTTTCCTAGTCAGTGAATCAGAACATGGGTAAGCTTGCAAAGAGATGCCTACATATATGAATAGAAACATGCACAGGCACAGAAATGTGCCAATACCAATGCCTATCTATACACTATTACTGGCAATCAGTTCCATGTAATTGTTAATTGATAGTTTGTGGTTCTATGAGTATCACAACCACTTTTCACTTTCCTTTTGTTTCCTTGTCTCCCATTGCTGGAATGGTGAGATAAGATAAAGACTTTTAAGTTTGTTAAGGGCTCTCAGGAAACCTGGGATTTGGGGACAATATACATATTAAAGTGACTGAAGGAACGAAACCCAGTTTTGATCAGAACTTGGAAGGAAATACTGTCTATCCTTCCCAAAAGCAACCCACGTGGTAGAGGAAGACTCCATAACAAAACTCAAAATGCTTATTATAAGAAAAGTGGAACTTCAAAAGCAGAACCATTGAAAGAGAAAGTTTCAGGCAATCTCAGTCTCAATAAATACGAGGGGTTTTTAATACATTACATTTGTTATTTTACAAGGTACCTGTCTTCTGTCTCACATAAATCCTGTCACTACTCTAGTTTATTTCTGCTTCCGATGAAGTGAGGTACAACTCACAAAAACCTCCGACTTTTAATAAAAGTTGTTAGTTGGAAAAGGTCCTATAAGACTGAATTTTTTGCCATCATAGGCTAACACAGTTTCTTGGTTCCAGATCTTAATGCACAATGGTCAGATCTGGTAATTTACCACTATGGAAACCCTTCCATACAGCTGTTGTAAATGACCAGTGGACTATTCTTGTGTTGGGTTGAAGAGCTTGTATGAATTTGCTAAAGCCCAAGGTTATTACATCTTAAGAGTTCTGCCATTCCAAAAGCCTTAATTTGTCCCACTTTATGGTTACAGTATCTGCAGGTTTATATTTCTTTCTCCATATATTTATACAGAAAATGTCAAGAATATAGAATTTTTGGATGCCAACAAGTAATTGGAAAGAAAATGGGTAGTTCTCCAGTCCAGACATTTATCTGACACTGTTGCATTTTTAGGCCTAGATGATGTTTTTTTTTCTTTTCATTAGTTTTATTTCTTATTTTCTACAGTGCTGTTTGCTTTATCTCTTACCTTATTAATATTTTCTTATGGAAGAACGCTGATAATAAAATAAATCAGGCTGTTCCTTTTAAACAATCCAAAAAAATGAAAATGGAGCTATTTTCATCTTATTTGGTACAATCTATTTTACACCAAAAATCTTTGAATATATTGAAGAAACATCTAAGACTGAATATACTTCATACGTCTTTTTATCAAACCTTTCTTTAAATAATCACTGCTTTTTATTTCCATTTTATTTGCATTATTTTGCTATGAAGAAAGCATTAATAGAGAATTATTATCATTGAATTATTTCTAAATAAAATTAATGTAATGAAACATCTGCAGGATGTCTTTCAACTTTCAAACATCAGTTGATTTTTTTGTCTATTTGTCTATTTTTTTAAATTCTATTGATAGTTCCTGAATGAATAATAATTTATATTAATAAGTCACCAAGCTATATCTTTTAGGAACATGAAGCTTTTAAGCCCTTTTAAAGATACTATTTTATTTTATTTTTGTTTTAATAAATGAAAAAGGGCTATGCTTCTTAGAATTTACAGAAAACTCTATTGGGCAGTATCAGATTACTTCTGCATAAAGCTGTACAGTACAAAAATACTACTTTTCCCCTATTTTCATCCATTTCATCTACTGGTTCGCTCGTGCGCGCAAGCATGCAATGCTTCTGCGCATGCCCAGAAACATCCCCGGGGGTGGGTGGAGCCTCCTACCACCGCCACTACCAGTTCACAGAACTGGGCTGAATCAGAGCAACACACTGCTGATATAGAGGCTTTGCTAGTTTGAAAAAGAAATCAAGTCTTGCCTGTTTGGTGTACAGAATAAATATTGTACATATAGAAAGCTTTAAGAAAAAAGTACAATAAAAAGAAGCATAGCAAAATATTTAGAAATAAAGCAAAAATCCATAAAATGGACTCTGGACCTAGTTCAAAAATAATTTCATATCATATACAATAATGATTAAATTTCCAAGTTCTGATGATACCTAATATGTATGTATGTATGTCTCTACTGTATGTTGCTAAATAGTAAACATATTCTATCTTGACTTAAGAAAAGCATTTACAAAACTTAGTGGCAATTTCCTATCTCTCAGAGATCTCTCTTGGAACCACCTAGTGATCTGACAGTGAGAACTATCAACCAATAGAAGGGCTATCTATCTATCTATCTATCTATCTATCTATCTATCTATCTATCTATCTATCTATCTATCTTTCTATCTATCTTTCTATCTATCTATTTTTCTATCTATCTATCTATCTATCTATCTATCTATCTATCTTTCTATCTATCTATCTATTTTTCTTTCTATCTATCGCTCTCCCCGCCTTTATTATTTTTACCCATAACTCAGCAAACACGTCCAGCATATTTTCCTCCTTCTATTTTCCCCACAACAACAACCCTTCGAGGCGGCTTGGCTTGGCTGTGGCATCCCTTAACCTGACTGGTTTATCTGCCCTGGCTCTCAAAACAGGCCTGGCTTCAGATATTCCTAACAATAAGAGGCTCCTCTGATATCCTTAGTCTGGATACACTGTGTGTATTTGATGCCAGTGGCAGATGATTCAAGAATCCCCTTCCAAAATGATGCTGTTTTCCTGCTCTTCTTTGTTGCGTAACTGATTGCCGGGATCAATCTTTTTAATATCCCCATTTTTTCCCCTCCTACTCCTGAATCCTCCCCTCTTAGATTCCTCTCCTCAAAGCAAAAGAGCCAACACAACTGAAGAAATTTCTGAAGAGCCTTCTGAAGATCCACCCATGGCCAGCTCAGAGGAACAAACGCCCAAGAAGAAGACGACATCCAGTCCAAAACGATGTCAGACGTAAATTGGTGGTTGTAGAGGTGGGTTTTCTGTTTTAGAAAGAAATGCTTCATTATTTTGTATATTTTTGTATCCATTCAGTTTGTTTGGCAAACCATGCAATATCATTGGCTGAGGTGTGGAGTTTTATGTGACTTTTTTAAAGCAAGCTGTCAAATTCAGGCTTACTCTTACTCTACTGAGAAGTGGCTTTTAGAAGAAAATGAGCAGTTCTCCTATAGATGATAAACTTGTGTTTGCTGACTAAAAAGCTCTCCTTGGACACTATGGATTTTATTTCTGAATACATTTGCCTAGGAGATAATGCAGTATTTTTTTTAGTAAAGTGGCGACGTACTTATTTTTAAGTTTTTTTTACTTTTTAATCTCTTTTAAAAAAATGAAAATACTAAAATCCATGCACAATAAAGTTTTAAAATAATTTCCCCCTTAACTGCTGTGCACTGTAAACAATTGGTATGTCATTTGAAATGTCCAAGCTCTGTTCTACCTAGAGATATAAAGCTTTTGTGGAGCTTGATGGAAATGAATAGCAAACAACATATTTGGACTATATTCTTAGCGGCAGTTAAGGGAATGGCTCTAAGGCGCGCAGAATCTCTTAATTAAGGACAGGCGTTGTGGATATACTTTTCCATAGCAGGAATGGTGTAAGAATCTTGGCAGATCTGATTTCCAAATTAATAAAATTTGGAAATTAGCTTTCAAATTGAAAGTCGATATTTGGATGCCGTTGGGATGAGGGAGGACACGTGTTCAAGTTAACTACTACTAACTGTTTACTTGAACATTTGAAAGGGAAATGAAAGCTTTTGGGTGGACCAATCATAGGAGAGAGAGAGAAAGAGAGAGGGACGGAGCACAAAGTGAGGTTGGTATCTTGTCTCTTGAACACCTCCCAGAAAATAACAGGGTAGCACAAAATTTAGCCTTTTCTCACTACATCTAAGCAGTTTCCTATTTGTGGTTAATTCCGTCAGCTTTCAGTCTGAAATCTGGTTGGGGCATATTAACTGAATCCCTCCTTAGTCAAGAAGTAAGTTATGAAATCTTCGTTGGTGCGATTGTCTTGTTTTTGTCAGATGAGATTATAAAAGGGGGGGGGGAGGGAGAGGAAAGAAAGAGAGAAAGAAAAAGAGAGAAAGAAAGAAAGAAAGAAAGAGAGAAAGCGAAAGAAAGGAAAAAAAACCCCAAAAGATTGGCTGTTGGCAGAATACAACATATTTACAGTTTATGCAGCAGGCTAAGCTAGTTAATGCTAATCTTGGATATTTGGATTATTGTATTTTGTGTGTCTTTGTGCTTATTTGGGAAACAAACCAAGCCAGTTGTGTGTATGTAGTGATGAAAATGGTAGAATCTACAGGTTTTCTGAAAAGCCCAAAAAACAAAAACAAAATTCATTAGAAAACAGGATTCAAAAAGTTGGCATAATAGCAACCAGACCTGACTGGTGGGGCTGATTCGAATGCTGCCTGTCAGTGGATGATTAGAGTTAGTTTGGTCTAGTGGTTGAGAGTACCAGGCTAGAAATTGGAAGATTGTGAGTTCTAGTCCTGCTTTAGGTATGAAAGCCGGCTGGGTGACTTTGGGTCAATCCCCTGTCTCTCAGTCCAACCCACCTCACAAGGGTGTTGTGAGGAAAATAAGGATATAATAGTACTGGGGTAGTACTGGGGGCCCCATGGCGCTCCAGAGTAACACCACTCCTGCGCGAGCTGCACTGGCTGCCGGTGGCCTTC
>JANHGD010005691.1:73703-87103 GCA_027560375.1 Imantodes cenchoa | reverse complement strand
GTAAGAGAAAGATCATCTGATACATGCAGATAACAGTATTTATTAAACTTGTATGTTCTCGGTGACTCTGGGCAGCTCACAACAATCTAAAATTTACAATAAAATTAACAAAACATAATAAATAAAGATAAAAGATAACAAGCACAAAGAAGTGAAGTAACTCAGTCTCCCTCACCAAAGACCTGGATCAGGATGAAGCAAGTAAATAAGTGGAGTAAATAATGTAATTTTAGTTAGCAATTATTAATTTGATTAATGTATTTTTTATCATAGTACTTCTTCAGTACTTCTTTTTTCTTCTACTCATTTCTTCTCTTTTCCTTGGGGTGTTGCTTCTTGCAAACATATATTAAATAATACATATAGATACATTAATCAGGCATAAGATCCTCTACAGTTGTAAGTTGGATTTGGCAATCCTAGATTGATAGGGAGGATTCTATACGATTTTTGTTAGTGGTCATTTATTCTTTTATCTCCTATTTTGGCTAAATGCAAAATAGTCTTCTTTCTTAGTAATACTAAACATTTTTTTTACAAAAATAAAAAAATAAAGCATTGAAAAAAAGTGCGTTAAAAAGGACAAAAGACAAAAACACATATACATGTATTATCCACCCCAGTTGAATATTTATAAATATAGTGCAACAATGTTAGTTTTAATGTTAACAGGCCCAAATTTATAAATTTCTATATCTATTTGCAACTTATTTGACCTATCATTTTTATCTAGTATTTATAAAAGCAAAACAGTTTACAGTAAAGCAATAGCAAAATCCTCTGTTAACACTCTATTATTGTATTTAACTTGTAGAAAGTCTACTACAGCTTCTTATCTATTACAGAGTACCACAACTGTTGCCATACGCTAAATAAATAAATAAATAAATAATCCATAACTGTTATCTCTGATCTGTCCAGGATCAAATATCCTCATTTACTTCTTAATAATAAAGCTTTTCCTTAAAATTTTGATAAGGGAGTTTCGCAACAATTATAAGGTCATAAAGATTTGCTATGAGTATCTCCACAGCTTCTGTCATTCAAAAAAATCTCTCTGTAAACAAAAACATAACATCCATCCTCCCCCCAAAAAATCTAGTTGAAATTGTTTTTCAATTGGATATAATATGTCCATTCCCCAATTAGCATCAATTTTCTTAGGAAAAGCCAATTTATCACTCATCGAGTCTGCCAACTCCTATTCTGTAAAGTCCTTATCCCTTTTAGCCTTCTCAAATACATCCACCACTTTCAAACCAAGCTCCTGTTATGAGTCTGGTTTGTCTGCAGTTGCTTGTATCTGGGTATCCTCTTTAGGTTGATTTAAAATCATTGTTATGTTATTAAACTTTTTACCGAAGTCTTCAATTTTAACTTGTAGATTAAAAAACATTTCCCCCAAATCTTCTCAAAAGGCTTTACCTTTAAGTTGGTGCATTGTTTACCCTCCTGTAGCTTAGCACCCTAAAATAACCAGTTCTTCAAGGACGAGTGTCAGGGCTGCCTCTGCCCATTTCCTAGGAAAGAAAAAATCTTGGCTCCTTAGATTCAGAGAAAAGTTCCTTTTACTAGGAGAGAATTGAATGCAACAAGTTTCAGGCAAGATCTGAGACAAAAGCACGTGAAGCAGCAAATCGAAACAAACTATAGAGCCCAACATCCTTGTAACTAGGCAACTCTGGCTGCTGCATAGCAAAGCTAGAAAAAATGACCTTGGAGAGATAAGCAAAGTACAGACCATAGTTACAAAACTGCAGTGAAAAATTCTCCACTGACCCCACCCCCCTGGCAGCTAGCAGCAGGTTACCTGACATTAGGGGACTTAAATGTAATTAACAGGATAGTTGCAGAGAACTTTAAAATGATATTTCTCACAGTTAAAATAGGTAAAGAAAAAAAGGGGGAAATTTGGTCTAAAAATAAGATCAAAACTTTTTGAGAGTAATAAAATGCAGTCTCTGTGGTGAAAATCTATTATAAATGTAAATCCAGTCACTTTCACTACCCAGAAAATTGCTGTGATTTCCATACAGAGAAAGCAAAAATTACTGAGAGCAGCAAAGTGAAACAAAGAAGGAACAGAGAAAAATGCATGTTAAAATCAGGCAAGGGGTTAGAATATTCAACCAGTGCATTAACTTTTAAGAATAAAAAAGAAAGTACAAAAGAAACTTCAAAAAGTGCAATTAAACCAAGGTGATCAGGTGATAGGAAAAGATGGAAACCTGACTTTCCAGCCTCTCCTACCAGAAACTGCAATCTTCAAGATTTGTCTTCTTAGGTGGGTTCACAGTTATCCGAAAGTCATCTTGGATCAATCCTGAGTGCCCGCGTTCAAATATGGGGAGCAATAGATGCCTAAGATTCTTGGCAGAAGAATCAGCTAATCGTCACAGGAGAAAAAGATCACACTGCCACTCAGCATGCCATCTTGAGGAGATAAATCAAGATAGTATTGTGTTACTGTATCTATTTTACAAACAAAACATTCACAAGTGTACAAGTATAAATCTGATTTCAGGCCCAAGAAAGCAATATTTGCTTTGAACAATAGGTAAATGAAAACAAAAGAGAAAATTTCTATATAAGTGTTTATGAGCATCAAGCTTTAACATGATATTGTGGATTTAAACTTTTTTGTATAGTGATTTTTCCAAATGTATAAGTCATTATGTAGGGAAAAAATGAAGATGGTTTCCTGTTACAAATAAAAATAAAATCCCTTCTAATCAAGTTTGGCTCTTCACAACGTTGATCTCCTCCTAGCCAAGTATTAATTTTATTGGTCTGTGCTAAACTACTGAAGATCAATCCGGATGATCAATTATTACCTTAACTAAGCATTCTGTTATAAGAATCGGTATTAAAATAATTTATGTAATTCAGTTGCAAAGATGGATGGGGGTGAGGAATAGGCTGTTATAGAAAATTTAATGCCAAGCTTCTGTCATCCCTGTAGAAGATAGGAGCAGATTTCCTGACTAAATGTGATTCTCTCCTCAAAAGTTAAGAGAGAACTAGATGTCAGTAAGGTAAAGCTGACAGATAAAATATGGATGGGTGAGTCAAGATAGTTTTTTCCCCAGCACTGCTTTTTAAAATTTGCAGTTATATTTTTGCTCACATTTTGCCTCCTTTCCCATTCCAGAAAGGAAAATCTGAGACTTACATTATGAGATTCTTGTAGCCAGCCTGCTACAAAAATATTTTAAGAATAGTGTTCAAATTTAAATTCATTTTTAAAAGCCTAATTAGTATTTTCAAAATCTGATTTAGATATTTTTGGATTATTAAATTTTTAGAATTTATAATAATTTGAGAAGATTTGCAACAATAAAAATAAATTTTGAAATGATTAATAATTAACCATTTAGTGATTAGTGTACTTTCATATAGTTCTCTTCCTTGCATGTATACAAAACAATAGCAGAAATAACTACCAGCAAGAACAAAAGCCTACCTCACCAAGCGTAAACTAAATAATGTTAAAATAATTTGGTAGAAAGCTATTCTCCAGCTTTAAAAATTGCTATAAAAGTTCTGCTTCAACTTGCAACTCTATGCATAACTAGAAATGTGTAGCACACTATGGTATCAGGTATTTACTAACTAAAAATATGACTATCCTTTCTGGTGAACATATTTTTTTTCTTTTTTAGGAAACACATGAAATTGTGGCCATTAAAAAATTCAAAGACAGTGAAGGTACTTTTTTCTATTTGAATATATAGTGCATTTACTTTTTTAATTAATAGGTTCTTATACAAAATTTGGAATACTGCAAGAGTAGGAGTTTTAGAATTTATTGTCCTGTGTCAACATATCAACTATGAAGAGATCAAAGTTTTATTTCAAGCCTTCTTGGATAGATGGTGGAGATACTCCTTAATATGCAAGATTTCTACATGTCTGTATTTGTTCAGACCTGCCTTTTTCAACTTGGCACCTCCAGATAAGTGAGATTGCAGTAATAAACACTGAATTTTTAATGAGCTTCTGTTTCATTAGAAAACATAGCCAGTATTTTTAAATTATTCTTACTATGGTATTAACATGTTTCAGACAGATTTTACTATGATTTGATTACTGTATATTCAGAATAAATCTGAATAATCTTAAATATTTCCTGATAAGCAATTTATTATTTATCTAGATAGCTGAGTCAGAGTCTGTTATGTACATATCAGCAGAAATTTAATTCAGAAAAACCAACATGACTTAATATGTAGTTGATTATGTGAGGATGTGGGCATGCTGCCCAACCAACCACCATTTGTCGAATTGTTTCAACCTCACCTGCTCAGATCTCTTCTATTCAAAGCCCGCAACACAGCGGTACTGGGATCCCCTTCCACAAAACCAGTGCCTCACGCATCTGGCACTTCTCCCAGTCCTCTCTTTTCTATTCAAACAGCTGAGGCAGAGACCGCACCCACTCCACAACTTTTCGTGGAGGTGATTAAATCATCTACATCTGGACCTAACCTTTCCAACATGGAAAAGAGAATATACAACATGTCCCCTGAATTGGCCAAGATCCTGCAACTATCATCAATAGATGGACCTGTGGCAGCATTGCATTCAGTGTTGGCAGTTCCAGGTGATCCAGTGGAAGCCCTACAGCCGGAGGACAGATGCTCGGAGCAGTCACTCCAAAAGGCCCACTGGTATCCACATGGGCCATCAGAGCGTCAACGACAGCATCCTTTTTTAATAGGACCTCTCTAATATGGCTACGGCAGATTCGAGAAAGATCTTCTTCTATGGACCACCAGGCTGCAGCAAGATCTCAATAAGGTCATTGCCGCTTTACAACTGTCAGCTGATGCTACTCTTAATACGGCATCCGCCATAGTCCAGATGTCTGCTTTGGCTGAAAAATTGGCAAGCGGACACTTGTCATAAGTGGCGCTTGGCCTCAATTCCCTTCTCTGGAGGTAAGCTCTTTGGGAAGGCTCTGGACCCATGGCTGACGGAGTCCAGGAATAAATGGAAAATTCTTCCATCATTTTCCAGATGTGTCAAACCATGTGCATCCCCATACTTCCGCCATCCTTACTACCACCCTCAAGACTCAGGTGTGGGGTTCCAGTGCCCTCAGAGCTTTTATTGCCAAAGACAGAGGCTGAAGCAGAACAGGCCAGACAGGGTTAGACCGTTTAAGTCCCAACAGCCCTTTTGAGGGGGAGGAAGCCATTGTTTCAAGTGCCAGAAGTGAATACAGTCCCAAGCACCCCATCGCAGGTCGGCTGGCCTATTTTTCAGACCGACGGGATGAGTCCACCTCAAATGCTTGGGTCAGAGAAACAATCTGATCAGGTCTCTCGCTAGAGTTCCTCTCCACTCTCCCGAGATTCTTTATCTGATGCCCTGTCTCCAGGGACCTTTCCAAGAGGATCCTCATGCAGACAGATCCAGCAAATGCCATCGAGGCCATCCCTGAGGATCATTGCAGACAGGGATTTTATTCCATCTTATTTGTGATCCCTAAGTCCTCAGGGACCTAGAGAGCTATTCTAGATCTTAAACCACTCAACTGCTACATCCATTACAATGCATTCACTTAATTCCATTCTGGAGGGTGTTAGAGGCGACTTCCTCACTTCTATTGATTTGACAGAGGCATATCTATTCTTAATTCACATAGACAATTTATCAGATTCCAGTTCGCTGGACACGATTACCAGTATGGAGCCATGCCCCTTGGACTATCTTCCACAACTCAGGCATTCAGAAAATTGCTGGCCGCTATAGCTGCCCATTTAAGGGCCATACGTGTTCGTGTCCAGTGCTACCTAGACGGTATCTTAATTCAAGTGTCTTCTGCTCAGAAGGCACAGTCAGATGTCGAAACCACCATTCAGGTCCTGTGACACCACAGGTTCTCCATAAACTTTGAGAAAAGCCATCTTTCGTCCACCACTCAATTGCTTCATTTGGGAGCCTTGATAGACTTAGTGCAAGGCTTAGTGTATCTTTCACCTGAGCGATAGGCCAGCATTAGGGAGCTAGCACGCAAAGTCCAGGGGGAAAGAATAGTACCCTTAAACATACTTTTCCAACTCTTGGAAAAGATGGTCTCTTCCTTTTTCTATCATTCCTTGGGCCTGCCTGCATTCCAGAGACCTCCAATTGTTTCTTTTGCCGTTTCAGAGGTCAGGCAGGAACTGCTCGCTAGCACAGGTCAGTGTTCTGATGGACGTCATCCGGTCCCTCAACTGGTGGGCCTCCTGGGCCATCAGCAAGGGCTGCCTTTTCCGGGAACTGGATCACATCGTCCTCACAACAGATGCCAGTCTGTCTGGTTGAAGAGCACATTTGTCATCCCAGATGCCCATGGGCGTTGGAGTGAAAGGGACAGTGCCAGCAGCATCAATTGGCTCAAACTCAGGGCCATCCATCTGGCCCTCTGCCACTGCCACCAGGTGGTATCTGAACAAAATCTGCTGATCAGGACAGACAATGTGGCCACTAAGGCACATATCAACCGCCAGGGCAGCACATGATCCAGGTCCCTCATGGAGGAAGCCAGACAACTGGGCATCTGGGCGGAAAGACATTTGCTGTCCATTCAGACAGAGTATATCTCGGGAGTGGCCAATGTGTAGGTGGACTGGCTCAGCCGAGCCTCCATGGACAATGCCAAGTAGTGCCTGCACCCAGACTCATTCCAGGAGATGATGGACATCTTTGATCTCCCAAATGTGGACCTATTCGCCACCCCACGCAATACCCAGGTTCAATGCTATTTTACCAGATTTGTGACACTGAGCGGAAGGCACCAACGCTCTCCATAATCCCTGGCCCAGGGGTCTACTGTACGCTTTCCCGCCTTTCCCACTCATTCCTCGGGTCGTACAAAAGATCCTGACAGAGAAAGCGGAAGTCATTCTGGTAATTCCATATTTGCCATGAAGGCCATGATTTGCGGATCTGTTAAACCTTTCAGTGGCTGCATCCTGGAGGTTCCCTCAGAGCAGGATCTCCCTCAGCCAGGGGGTGCTAAACCACCCAGATCACCAGTGGTTCAAACTGACCGCCTGGTGCTTGAGCGGGTCACTCTGAGGGAGGACAATATTTCCTCCAGGGTCATAAAGACCATCCAGGCCTCCAGGAGACACCTCCACTAACTGCATTTACGATGCCACATGGAGGACATTTTTCGGGTGGTGTGATAGGGCAAACATCGGGCCGACTGCAGCCACACAGGGCCAAGTTCTTGATTTCCTCCAGGATGGTCTGGACAGAGGCCTAAAGCCCAACACCATCAGAAGACAAGTGGCAGCCTTGTCTTCTGTCCTGTCGTGTGGTTGGACAAATTCATTGGCGTTCCATCCTATAATTTGTCATTTTATTCGGGGGGCTTCCAACATATGTCCACCTGTAATACATAGATATCCTACCTGGAATCTGCCAAGGGTTCTGAGCTCCCTCACAAAGCTTCCTTACAAACCACTCCATATGACAAGCTTACGCCACCTCACTTGTAAAGTGGTGTTTCTGGTGGCTATTACATCGGCCAGACGGGTCTCTGAACTGGCAGCCTTGTCAGTCAGGGCCAATCTATGTATATTCCACAGTGACAGGGTCATCCTTCGGCTGGACCCAGCATTCATGCCAAAGATTAATGCGTAGTTCCATAGGGCTTAGGAGGTTATCCTCCCTAATTTCTGGCTCGCACCAGTTCACCTGTCAGAGAAAAGGTGGCATGCTCTTGATGTACATAGAGCATTTAAAATATACATTAACAGAATGGCTTCATTCCGAAAGTCGGAATCTCTTTTTCTTACTTTCCAGCCTTCCTCTTTGGGATGTAAGGCTTCACCATCTACAGTTGGACGTTGTATTTGCTTGACGATTGCAAAAGCCTACGAGCTTCCATCCAGAGCGGTTCCAGACCAAATTATGGCTCACTTGACAAGGAGCGCTGCACCCTCGGCGTGGGCGACTCAAGCATCCCTTGAGGAGGTTTACCAGGCAGAGCCACCTGGTGGTTCCCTTCTCCATTCATAAAACACTACAAGGTGGACGTTTACGCCTTGGCAGAGGCGTCCTTTGGGAGAAGGGTGTTAAAGCAGGTGATCAAGGACTAAAGAATGAGCAGCCAGTCTTGACCTACCTGTACGGACAGCCAGCTTTGGTATGTACCATTCCTGGATGTTATATCCACCACAATGGGGAAGGTGCGTTGGTCTTACCTGATATGCTCCTTCTCAGGGAGATGGATATAGCATCCAGCTCCACCATGTTGTCTATTTGAACATTGACTGTCTGCCTTCAGATTTCTGGAGGAATGATGTATAATTGACTGTGGCTCATGGGAGTCTGTTGCTTCGCTTCTTCGTCAAAAGCTGCCAAGGGTAGCAACAGAGGCGGGATCTAAACAGCTTTAACAGACTCAGTCCAATCAGCTAGGAGATGGAGTCAATCCAGTCCTAGATGCTATATCCACTTCCCTGAGAAATAGCGTATCAGGGAAGACCAACTCCCCTTCTCAGTAAATAGAGCTGTACCAGCCATTGTTTTAATATTTATGCTTACCAATATTATAATATAACTTTAAGCAAAAGGTCTCTATTCAATGTAGTACCCCATTTAGGATCATATTTTGCACAACAAATAAGCATTTCTCTATTGACCTGGGACTATAAATACACAGGCACTTACCATTTTTTCTGGATAATGTATTTATCTTTAAAAATGAAAAAAAAAAAAATCTTTTTAGGGGCTTTTATCTCAGGCAGAATTTTAGAGTAACACTTAACTAACACAGCTCAACAACAGAGTTCTTTGGGGGAAATGGGTAGTTAAGAAATATGAAATATAAATATAAATAAATAAAAACATTAAAAAATAAGGCAGTCAAAGAAGAATAGTTTAGAAGAGGAAGATAAATTGTGGGCTTTATTATTTACTGTTGCTCTGCTATAAAACATTTTTGTTATAATAGCTAATCTTACGATAATATACTAAATAGATAAATTTCTATGTAGTATTCACATAACTTTCACCGGTATTTGTTAATAGGTAAAATGTAATATTCTTGAAATACCATTTCCCTATAGATAAAATGTTATAATATGTAATATTGTTTTTTTCATCAATGTAATACTCATATCTCACAAATGAAATGTATTAAATAGTGCACAATGTTTTTGCATTTTTATTAACGGGAATAGAAATTCGAATTAAATTTGTTTTTCATAATTTTGATGAATATCTTAAATAATCCATTTATAAGAATTATAAATGTTTATTGCTAGGCTCTTATGTAAAGCTAAGTGATTTGTTTGAATAATCCATAGTGGCTGAGTTAAAATGATTTAGCCAAATAACCTCCATTATGCTAAGCCAAAATAAAAGAAACTATTTTATAGCTTAGTATGACATGTACTATGAAACTTGCTTTTTGTAAAATTTTGAACAAGACTATTTAGGCTGACAGTTTGTTTCTCAGAGAGGATTTAAAGATTGATTAATTATGTGCTATCAAGTCATGTCAGTTCTTAACGATCACAGACTTTTCTACAGGTTTTGGGAAAAGAGTTGCATATATTTTACAACCTTTCACTCTTTAACTTATAGAAAATGAAGAGGTCAAAGAGACAACTTTACGAGAACTTAAAATGCTTCGTACTTTGAAGCAGGAAAATATTGTAGAACTAAAAGAAGCTTTTAGAAGAAGAGGAAAATTGTATTTGGTGTTTGAATATGTAGAGAAAGTAAGTTATTTATTTTTTAAAATGCTAAGGTGTTCCTGAATACAAATTGCTAAACTTCAAACATGTTTTATGTATAAAAATGTTATACAACAAGGCTGTCAAACTCACATTGTCACGGCAGCATCATGTGACTTACTGGGACTTTTTCCTCCTTCGCTAAACTGGTTGGGGGCATGGCAAGTGGGTGTCCCATCCAGCCCGCGGGCCGCAAGTTTGACAGCCCTGTTGTACAATATCATTAGTATTCTATAGCAGTCTTAGTAATATTAAGTCTTTGCAGTAATTTTTCTTTATGATCAACTTAAAATTTGACATTGGGGAGAATAGTTTATCTGGTTTTATTTCTTTATGCCTTAAAAAAACCTTCAACTATATTTTATCTTTTTCACTGGAAGGTAAATATAATTTGTTTTATATATTAAATAAGAGATAGCATTTTTTAAATATAGTTAATTGATGAAGCAATAGTCCTAGATTTATGTAATAAGCTTATTTATAAATTATGGTTTATAAACTACAGTGGCTAAGTTGTCACAATAGCTAAACCAAGTTCAAACAAACACATTATTCTTAGGGGGAAATTGGTGAATATGCATTTTCTTAAAACCAATTGAATTGCTCTATAGTTGATGTACAGATTTATAGCATAATACCATCTCTGAATACCATTGTTATTTTATTAGAAAATATTATTTGCTGCTTTAGGTTTTATTGTGCTTTGTTTTATGGATTGCTAGCACTTTGCTGCTTTTAGAAATTATTTTATTTGCCTTTTATATTGTATAAATTACATGATCATGTTGAATGCTTTTTTTCATTCCTCTTGTATAAGGGGACTCTATTACAAACCATTAATGGTTGTTTAACACATTTCTAGGTAGTGGATACATCGTAAATTGCATAGTTTGTAATTTAGTTCTTTCTGTCTTTAATTATGTTGAACATAGAATATGCTTGAGTTGCTTGAAGAAATGCCAAATGGAGTCCCTCCTGAAAAAGTAAAAAGTTATACTTACCAACTGATTAAAGCAATTCATTGGTGTCATAAAAATGATATTGTTCATAGAGGTAAGTAAATTAAACTTTAGACTCTATCTTTTCCTGAAAGCATAAATATGTTTTTAACAAGGAAGTTGATTGCACCAATTATTGTAAATTTATTATGTATTTGCTAATTTAAAATTATGCACAAGGCAAAATTTTCTTTACGATAATAAGTAAAGCACACAGGCACACACTTCTAAGGGAAAATTGATGGGAATTAGCTAAGAAATCCCACTGATTTTAATGAATATAAGTAACGTACTCTTTGTGAATAATTTGTAATTTTCATTTTGCTCGTATATCTTTATCATTAATACATTTCTTTATTCTGATCATTCTTCATAAATTTTATAATTGTAACTTCACTAAAATGTATTCATAATTGAATTTAATCAGTTACTGAATTTCAGGTTTAAAAACTAAATATTTTCCCCAGACTAGTATCCCCAGACTATACTAAGCTTTCTTTTAGTATAGACATTTAGTTAAACTTTGTAACTGTTATTCCAATATACTTCCTATTGGTTGTTCTATGATCATAAAAGAGCCGAGGTGGCTCAGTGGTTAGAGTGCAGTACTGCAGGCCACTGAAACTGACTGCTTATTCAGCAGTTCAGCAGATCAAATCTTACCAGACTCAAGTTGACTCAGCCTTGCATCCTTCCGAGGTGGGTAAAATGAGGACCCAAATTGCTGGGGGCAATATGCTGATTCTGTAAACCGCTTAGAGAGGGCTGTAAAGCACTATGAAGCGGTATATAAGTCTAAGTGCTATTACTATTGCTATCCCCTATTCCATGGGTTCTCAAACTACAGCCTTTGGGCAGGATATGGCCCGCTGAAGCCATTAACCTGGCCTGCACAGTATCATGAGGCCGCCCCACCCAAATGTTCAGAAATAGTTGTAACTTCCCATTGAACGTCCTAAATTACTAACATTAGGCATTTGGTCTCACAACAAACTTAATGAATAGTTCTGACAATCTGAAAGTAAGGCCACTGGAAACACACAGGCCAGATGGAATCACCAATTACAGAATTTTCCAATTGGGCTGCAATTTTCTGGCACCTATGCTTTATCGCTTGGATATTATGCATTGTAGTTACAATGGCAACCTCTCCTGACAACGAAATCTGGACTTGAGAAACTCAATTTGTAAAGAAAAAATGTTGCCCTGACAGAACATTGCCTTCTCAAATACAATTGATCTCTGCAAATGAGAATAAGCTGTTTGGAGGAATTTATATTGGGTGAATTCATCTCCTGCTGACAAACATTTTAGGGATGATTAAACAGAGACCAAAATTTTGAAGAAAAGATGTGGTGGATTTGTGGAAAAAGAAATAGTGGATTTTAGTATATACACATGAACGCACACATCCATATTACATATGTACTGTACTGATAATGAGAGATGTTATAATGACAATGTAATGTCAATCAAGAAAAGGGTGTTTTTTTTAATTTATTGAACCAATTTACTAGCCATCAATCTCATGAACAACCAACTCGGAACGATGTATAACAGAGCTAAAACAGTTAGCAAGCATATTAATAAATATAAAACCAAACTTTAAAAAAAAAGAATAATAGATGAAGGGATGTTAAAAATAACTGAGCCATCTCACAATAAGCATACTTTTCAATTTTCTGATAACTTTTGTTTCACTATTTTTAATTGCTGTTGTATTCCAAATTTTTACTATGAACTTTTTTGGGTGTGTGTGTCTTTGTGATGTGTGTGGGAGGGGTAATTTTATTGTTGTAAATCACCCTGAGTCATAATTTTAACAAACAGACAAATCAATTGGCAATACTTCAAAAAAATAGTCTAGCATCTGAACGTGAATAATGAGAAATTGAACTGAGTGATTACATCTTCTTACAGTACTGAAATTACAGCTGGGATCTGGAGAGAGAAAGAATAATGTGCTGGACTGAAGAACACAAATCTGATATATTCGGTGGTAGAGCAACTAAATCAGAAGACAGAATCCAGGTAGTTTAGAGCTAAGTAGAAGCAAAAAGGAAAGAGTTCTCTGTGTTGGTTTCTAAGGCTCACCAGGGATGATTACTGTGGGGAGGGGGAATTTCTAACCCTCCATATATCTATCTTCATTTTGGATGGGGCTAATGGGAATTGTAATTCAACAACAACTGGCCACAGAATTTTCACTCCATTTTCCATTTCGTGAAAAGGAGATTATGCTTCTCTACATATGAGTCCTTCAGGATTGGGCGGCATACAAATTTAATAAAATAAATAAATAAATATCAAAATTGTTTCAGCCAAAAGACAGATGTCCCTGTGCAAGAAAAGAAATCCTGAAGCTAGAAGGTCATAAACTACAGTGGGAACATGAAACATAAGAAGCACAAACACAGGAAAGCTTAATATTGTGTGAAAGCTGAACTGAATTGACTCCTCATTGATACCTCAGGTATCAGCCTAAAATGGTTTGCAATCTGACCTTTCAGTCAGACGATCTTATTAATTACTTGTCAGGATATGAAAAACAAAGCACTGCTATCATAGTTAGGAAGGGTATCGCACAGGGGAGGGTTCCTCGCAACGGCATACCGGTGTGATGTGCGCGCATCTTGATGTTGCGCACAGGCGTGGGCGCTTG
>JANHGD010005691.1:36758-46969 GCA_027560375.1 Imantodes cenchoa | reverse complement strand
CGCCCCCCCCCGTTCCAGCTATGGTGTTCTTGACTGACTTGGAACATTTGCAGGAGCCAGCGCTGCTCAGGGCGGGTTTACTGAGATGGCTGCCACTCCCACAGCCCCATCTGCCTGATCTCGGCTGTCAGATCTGTGATGGTAGCTCTGGCTCCATTGGCTGGTGCTGCCACCTTGCCTCCGCTCTTGTGACGATTTAGCTCCCCCTAGGCTCTTACGTTCTCAAAAGCCTCCATCACAAAATGCATGACATGTCTTTTCAGTGGATCATCCCCAGCCAGCTCTTCGCCCAGTTCCTCCTGGTCCTGCAGGGCTTCCAGCTCACATTTCCAGACTGGCTGCCTGCCGCCTCAAATAAGGGTGATGCCTTTGATTCTTCCATTCCAGCTGTCTTTCTTCCCTACTTCGATCGACCATCTCAGCTTCGTGGGGTCCTCTAAAGCAGGCTCAATGTCTTCAATGGGGCACACAGAGATTGCATCCGGCTGGGTGGTGGTAGAGGTTTCACCCCAGCATTCTCTCTCTCCGTGCTCGCTGCTTTGCTCAGACATAGCTTACAGGGTCCCCTTGGTAGAGCGAGTAGAGCTTCTCCGGGTTGACCACTTTTGCAGATCCTGCTTTATGTTAGGTCTACTTCTCCGTTCAGGAAAGTAAAACTCTTGAAACCATTAACATTTCAAAAGGAACCTTTTATTGAAGGAAAGGGATTGCAGGACAAAGGAAACAGGATCTACAGTTTTCCAGGCAATTCAGTTAGGGTAAAGCAGTTAGAAACCTCTCCCCTCAGTACAATGTTGAATAAGCCAATCCGCAGGTGCGAAGTTGTTTGAGAAGTGCAGGCTGAGAAGGTATACTGTAACTTGTTCTTGCTGGAGGCGTCGGAACTGAGACAGATGGCCTTCCCCCCTTACATTCCCAAGAACGTAAATCAAAGAACAGGATACATAGGCATCAGGGAAAAGGCTATAAACTAAAGAATGCACCCAGGCCCCCTCCCTACTAGAACGGCAGCATTCCAATAGGATCTATGTGATCTGACAGTTTCTCTACTTCTCCTACCCTTTAGTGAATTCCAAGAACTCCAATTGCCCATGACCACTTAAAGATTGCAACCCAAATTACTGAATAATTGACAGTTTAGTGTGAAATGTCAATTTGCAAAATACTATGGTGCTTAACAAAAATAAGGAAAGTAAGAAGGAGGGCTGGAGGGAAATAAATAACAAGAGACACCCATCGTTTTCTGCTTTCTGTCTTTCAGAGTCAGCCTCTAAAATCTTTACGCAAGCTGTTGCATCTTTCTTCCTCCTCCTCAAACCATTCAATTCCTTCTGAAGCCCGATTCCAGCCTTTACCAAATCAGCCAGCTAAAACCTCTTTTTCTGAAGTTCGAATTCATCCTATGAGTCAAGCTTCCACTACCAGCAGCAACAACCTACGCCAAGAATCTCAATCAAAAGGCAGAGCATCCCTCCAGATCCCAAGCCAGATGGAACCAAGCTGGCACGTTTCCCCAGGGAACAGAAGTGCCAGTGAGACATCATCATACTCGGATCAGATAGCTTCCAAAAGTGGGCAAAATGGGCATACGTATAACCGAACAAACCGATCTCGAATGCCAAATCTGAATGATTTAAAGGAGACAGCTTTGTAATTGTATCCAAGAAAGTGATATTACAGGGGTTAACTGAGGGATATGGTGATGCCAGTGATTGGAGTAATGATTGTATTTGCAGCTTTACAAAAGAGTGTGCAATATGGAGTATGTGTAGCTACTACTACCAGATCAATAGGGATTGTATAACAAAATGAACTTTATAAATTGCCATTCACATATTATAATAGCAAAAGAATGTGCAATTCAGGGAGAACAAACTGTTTGCCCTTTTCTCTCAGCTTACATTCCAGCTTAATATGCACATTTGTCTGAAAACTATTTCGGCACTTTGGGGAATTTAAAAATATATATTTAGATGTATGCCCTTTTAAAAAATATTGCTGCCTAAATTTAAAAAAAAACTAAATAGGGTTTATGTGATATATTTGTATCCTTAGTATGGTTTAAAGTTTTAGTTTATTTGTTTTTAAAACTTCCATATTTGATAATATTTATAATACTTATTATCTAATACCTTATTGTTATATCACATTTTATGTTATAACATTATTTGGAGCTGTATGGAACATTGTGATGAAGTGAAAACAGCTATAGTAGTTTCTACAAAAATTTAACATTTATTACATCAGGAATATTTTATTATAAATATATATGTGTGTGTGTGCGCGTATGTGTATGTGACTCTCTATATATATTTATATAATAAATAATTGTTTTTTTAAGATATTCACTTAAAGTATCGTTATGACACTATCTGCCATATTTTTATACATTTGTGATATTAAGTGCAGTATTATACTTAATAATCTATAGGAACTAAATATGTATTGAAGTATAACAATATGATTTTTACTCCCATCCTAGATGCAGTGATATGGGCTATATCCACTGCTGATCTTCTGCTGATGAGAGGTTCATGATCCAATAAAAGAAATCAAGTGTGCTATGTTGCTTCTTGTGGCTTTCATCCCCACCCTTCCTCCCTTTTCTGCTAATAAAAGCTTTTAAGAACTCAAAGAACCTTCTGTCAGTTGAACAACAACACTGAATACATCCCATTAGAATGCCATAAGTAAAACAATGGTTTTAAGATTTGCTGTAGACATTTTGAATGGAGTAATAGATTAAAAGCTAAAAACAAAAAATATGAACAATAGTGTTACTTCCCCTAAATGTATATATAGCTTTCCCATAATGGAGGTAGACATCTAGTGTGCTTCAGCAGTGGGTTGCTCCCAGTTCAGACCAGTTCTTAGAACTAGTAGCGCCAGTGGTGGGACGCTCCCCCCACCCGGGACGCTTCTGCTCATGCGCAGAAGTGTCGCGCACGAATCGGTAGTAAAGGGTTTTAGAATCCACTACTGGTGTGCTTGCAATCTTCCACCCAGGAAAACTGACTCAAACCAAGAAAGTAAAGCAGATGCCCTTCCATTTAATACATGGGGTGAAGACCAAAGAGCCACAGCAAGAGATGCCAGTGGCAAACCAAAGTTGGCATGACACAGCACTGTAAATCATGGTGTAAGGTTTTAACTTAACATGGTCTCTGCACTTTGTTTGGAATAGTATTAAATAGAAAATAAGATACAATACAGAAGAATAAGAGAGACTGTCGTACTTCCATTTTGCTTCTAAGGTTTTATAAAAAGATAATATTGATATTTAAGGGAAAAATCATTTCTAATGAAATTTAATCCCCCCATATCACTTATAAGAATAGTTCTGTGAATATGTTTCACTCACACAGTGTGTATGATATTTTTTAATTTCTTATAAAATCTTAGGAATTTTTAAAATGGACTTCTAAATCTAGCTAATACTTATTTGCTTATAAGAAATACTCAGGAAATTATTTGGAAATTATTTTTCATTCAATATGGAGTTGGTCAGTGAAAAAAGAATGAAGACAATAGTGTCAGAACAATACATTTTAATTCTCAAATGTATACAATATATTATTGAATCAACTCCATAAAAAATTGATCTGGACAGTATATAATTGGTGATATTTATTAGTAATAGATAACACAGATGAATAAAAACATGTAATCTGGTAAATTTATGTATACTTTTTAAAAAATGTTATATTTCAAAGTTTTGAACACAGTGTTTACTCCATTAGATAATCCAAAATTTTCAATGGTGATTGTTGGTGTCTAGTTTGCTGTATAGAAAATAGACATTATAATAATATATAAAATTCATGGCTAATATCTGTGGAAAACACAGTGCAGACTATGACAGGGTGACTCAGGCAGTCAATTATGTTTGTTTAATTCATAGCGTGTTTTTTGAAATTTAATACACAGTCACCTCCGGTGTATGTTCCCAATATTTCTGGCTGCATAGCTGCAGCCAGAAAAAGAATTCCAGATTCAAATAGTGCTGTTTGAATGTGGCAAATAGTTTTTATTTGGCTTCTATGTAATTTACAGAGTAATACTTCTTACTTTGCTAGTAATTTGCACAATTTATAAGACTACTTATAACTCTTTTGATTCATAGATGACTAACAGAAAACATTTAGTAGTAAATTAGATATACTAGAGAATTGCTATTTGTACTACTAGATGTTTCAGGTAAGGATACCCTTTTTAAGCTTAAACTTGAGAATGTGTGAATTTTATTTTTTGGGTGTTCCATAAAGAAAATTATTTCTTTTAGTAATGTGTATATTCAGATTTGTTAATAGGAAGAACATTTCAAAAGTCTTGCACTATACTTAATTTATGTATCCAAGCTTTGTAATATATGCTAAACTTGTAAATATGCAAAGAGGTCTACCCCCCCCCCAAAAAAAACCCCTCCTTATTGGTTAATGGAGATTTCTTAACATTATAAGAAGAGCAAAGCCTATTATGCATTCAGCTATGATTAGGTGTGAGTTTTTTTCTTTGCTGAAATTGCGTAAGTACATTGCTGTTTTCTGTACTTTTATAAGAATAGTGCAGCTAGTTAAGGTGATTTGTGTTCTGATAGTATTGAAGGAGCAAAAGAATCTATTATAGTTGTGTATATCAATAACTGCACACTCTTCCCTGGAAGGTTTGTTGTATATTTTCTTTTTTCTAGAAAAAGAAAACAAAAAAATGTTTGCACGTAATTTATTCAGAGCAGATTTTAAAAATGTCAAAAAGCTTTACAATAATTTTGCAAAAGTTTCTTTTTGCCAATGAAATGTATGGAAGCATGGCTGAACAGATTTTTGAAAGTAGAATTCTACTTTCTGAATCTTGTGTACACTATTAAGAAGTTTTTCATAATATTTCATATATTTTCTAGTATAAACAATATTTTTCAAAAGATTATTTTCCATCCCTTAATCTCATTTTCATTACATTTTGAGTAATTAATAAGTTGGTAAAGGAATTAACATGGGATGGACATTTTTGCCATTCCCTGAAAAACATTTAGTAGCTTTAACCTGGGTTGAGTTTTACAACTCGATACAGAAGGGTTGATGGTTTCGCATGCTTAACATATTTTATATTTAATTTTTTATATCACAAGGCTTCCCATTTCTCTGCTTCTAAATTCTCAGATATACTGAGCTCAGCTTTCCCTCTATTTCCATAGAAATTTTGGAAAACTAAGGTAAGTTGCATCCTTAAGGAGAAAAATATTTAATATTTTATGTAATTTTAAAAATAAAACTCCTTTTTATTTCACATTCATTCTCTCTTCTATGTCCCATTTTTCTCTATCATATCACCGAAAGAAATAGTATTTCATAATCCACACTGGTAGCTGTTTTCCCATTGCCTTAAATACATTCAGCTTTTATTTTTATGTTGCATATTTCAATTACAATTGACACTTAAATGGAATTTTGTTTCAAAAATATCTTAAAATCAAGGTAGGAAGAATAAATGTAAAAAAATCCCTTATTTGTAAAACAATTTAAATTTGCAAAAGGAATTGACAGAAAAGTATTTATTTGAAAGAATTTATTTGGAAATAATTTAACATATATTATATAGTGAGGGGAAAAATTGACCTGCCTAAACATTCTTGATTAAGAATATGACAATGAGGGTTTTTTGTTTGTTTTTTTACTTGTTTGTTTGGTGTTTGCTGTAAATAATGTTATGTTTGGTATTAAGAAACTTGTTTCCATGCAGTGAATTTCCTCCAAAATGTACTGAAGTTCTTTGTGCCAAATATATATATTATATTTCATTGAGGAAGGCTTAGAAAAATGGGATATAGTAATTTTCAAAACATTTTAATTCCCTTATTTGCAGTATTTAAAAGATAAATTAAACTGTGATATTATTCTCTATTCTAGAAGAAAGTGTCTCTATTTAAAAAACATCTTCCATAAAAAACATCTTCCATAAAAAAACATAAAGCTGGCTTGTACATGAGAATTTGTAGCAAATTGCAACAAAAGCCATTCTTTTATCCTCTGATAACTGATATTCAATAATTTTTAATAAAAATGGCTGTCTCTAAGACAAATGAACTTGATAATGACTCTTTATTTCCTAGTAAATTTTATTAATTTCACTGTTATGATCCTTATAAAAGATCTTATCCTGCCATTCATATAGATTTTTAAAATATTGCATTGCAGAGTTTCTAAAACCATGACATAATTTATATTAGAGAATTAAAGGCTGGGGATAGGAAGTCTGATGCTTGTTCAAAGTAGTTAACATAACTACTTTGGGATCCTATTTTGTTTCTTTTTAAATCAATAGAAAAATGTTGAAACTATTTACTTCAAAATAGTCTTATGAATGATAAAAATTCCCATATGATACCCATGAAATTACCATTTTACTACTACTACTGGTAACTATAAATCAAGTTTATATAGCCAGACATTTTTGTTAGATGATTGTTGCCAAATGTATAACTGAATAGTTTTAAACACCTGCTTTGGCTAGGATGCTGTTAGCAAATCAGCTTCCTTTTCTGATAAGTATATCCATTCCTAGACATTAGCATTTTGAGACTTGCTTCATTCTTTTTGTAATATAAGGGTCCAGTAAAACTAGGTGCTTGTTACAGATACTGAAAGTGCTTCCAATTCACTTTAAACCAGCTCAGTATATTTGCACATTCCTTAGATATTCTTTCATTTTACATTTATTTCAGTTGTTACGTTACTTGTTTTTTCTCCTTGGAAAATAAATAGGTATCTAGTGTCCCATTTTGAATCAATTGTTTTTAGCTTTGAGCAGAGTTTCTTGTTTTAAGTCTCCAACTTTCCTTAAAAATAAATCAAATAAATAGTTTTGTATAACAATTATTTGCAAAATGTAATGCACAGATGGGCAAGATTCACCATCTTTTTCTGAAAATGCAGTAAACGTAACTATTTGTGAAAATACAATGCCCTGGTAAATCAATGGTAATTCTAAAAGCAGAGAAAGGATTATTTAAGCTTTCTACAATTAGGCACTTTCTAAATGTGTTGTACCAGGAGTCCCCAATCCCCAGTCTGTGGACTGGCACTGGGCTACAGCATGCCAGAAACTAGGCTGCACAAACAAACGAAGCCCCATCCCCAGGATGCAGGCAGTATATACCTCCGGTCCGCAGAAAAACCTCTCTCTGTGGAACTGGTCCCTGGTGCCCAAAAGGTTGGGGGCCACTGTGTTAGACTATAGTTGATAGAATCCCCTACCAGCATACCCATTCTGCCCGGAAATAGTGGGAAAACATTCCATTATAACTATAGAACACCAGATTGAAAAAGAGTGCATTACATTAATGTGTTTTAGCAGAGAAGGCTTTCTTATATTTAATTGCATTAGATAACTGGTTCTCAGGTGATTGGAAGTCTCTCACTTTTGCTACCTCTGTTATTTTAGACAAATTGTTGTGATAGTAGCAAATAATTCACTTGATACAGTTTGATGACTCAGTTTAAAATTCTTTAGGAAATATAAAAATGCCAAATAATGAACTGCAAGAAAAAGATCTTTGGCTCACTATTAATGTATCCAGAAATGCTTAGATTTTCATGTCAAAATGCTTGATAAGATGTATTGAATAAAATTGGGAGTATAATTATTTTTGAACACCTTTATAGCTTTATGATAGCATCCATTTATGAAAGTAGCTTTTCCGTTTATGTGGTTAAAATTATGTATTCATTATTTCTTTTTTAGAGAATCTCAGATACACAAACTGCTTTATTTTAGTAGAAATACTACGTAAACCATTGCATTAAAACTAACTGCAGATATGTTGAATATTTGGAAAAAGGTTCATATCATGTTAATAAGCCAGCTGCAAATCTTTATGGAACACACCATATCATATTGTAGTTGCATCATAATGGATTGTTTTCAGGCATGCATTCCATTTTTAATTCCTGTATAATTTTTATTATTTATGTAATAATAAAGGGATGAATTATTCTGTGTTTAACTTTTACTTATCAGCATGGGGATTTTTCATTTTTACTGAGCACAATGTATTTTTGAATGAGCCTGCCAAAATATGCCTTTAATAAAAATGCAGGTTTGCACTAGAAAAATGAGAATGTCACCCCTACCATCCTTATTGCATTCCATGCATCTATTTTCTTTCATTTCTGATCATTTGATTCCTTCTTTTCTGATTTTAGGCATTTTAATATAAGCAATTACATTGTATAGATGAACCTCCTAAAAATAGCGTGAAATGACTTGAGTTCAGATAATAAGAGTTATTTTTTGTCCACTGTGAATAGAATAGGACATACTTAGGAAATGTAAGCATTTTGTGTTAAAATATGTGCTAAATTTGAGAGCCAGTATTATGGAGCCAAAGACCAAAGAGGTAAGATTGAAATTCACTTTTAGTCATGGAAATCCATTTGATGATTTGGGGCCATTTATCTTCTATCAGCTGAATTGGTGAGCAAAGATCACTAGAAAAATTCTTGATTGTTTTTCTGTATTTCATTTTTGATATATCATCTTTATATGGAATATTTATTAATTTATCAAAGTCTTACAGAGCTAAGAACACAAAATGTGTCACAGATGGATTGTGACATAGAAAATCATGTACTTTTGCTTGATGACTTTGGTTTCATCTTGCTTATGGCAAGTCTAGTCCTGATTATGAATTTCAGATGAAAAATAAAAATAATCTTACTTATGCATGACTGACGCATATTGTATAAGGCACAGAGAACATGGGATTGAGTCCTTTCACAGCTGCTGTGGCCTACAGGTGGAGCTCTTGCCTCACAATCAGGAGGCTGTGAGTTCGATCCTAGGTAGAGGCAGATGTAAAGTCCTCCTGCTTGGGCAGGGGGTTGGAGTAGATGACCTGCAAGGTCCCTTCCAACTCTGCTAATCTGTCATGTACCTTCTGTTCCTTCTTTATGTCACAACCTTCATATACTGAGTGGAACTTTTGAACTCTATAGAGCTATAGGGAAAGCATCTTTTCCATACATTTCATTCCTCGTGTCAGGGAAAACATCAACAGGGGCAATACTCTATTGTTTACAAAGAAATGGAAATTGAGGCTACATTTATCCCAAAGAACTAAGTGATGTTAGTTTACAGTGTAAACACCTGCATTTGATACCATCCATTCAAAATACTTGAAGGTATTTGTTAAATTTATTTGCTGCCTTTCTCACAGTAAAGCTACTCCAGGCAGCTTATAATAATAAAAAGGAATAAAAATGAAAGTCATGTAAATAGAACAGAAATAAAATAACAATAATATAATGACAAACACAATGAGAATAAATGCATCAATATGATAACTAAGGGATGGCGTGCTGAGGGTAAGGGGGGTGTAGTTTGCCATCAGTCTAGCAGCTACCTCCACTGTGAAACTCCCCCATTTGGTCCCCCATTTGATATGAGTATTGCTTCCCAATTTTGTCTGGCATAAACTAGTTCATAAGACTTGGGTCTTGCCATTTTGTGAAATTCTCTACTGAACTTAACAATATTTCTAACCTTTCCAAATCAGGGAATCACAAAGTGTATCCAGCATAATCTAATGCTTCACATGTATTCTGTGTTCCTCCTTAAAGGGAAGCAAGGGGAAGAAGCGTGATTAGTTTGACTTCAATCCCTAGTGCCTATGAATTCCCATTAATCCAGCTGTAATTACATCCAAAGTTTCATTTCTTTCATTATAGCTACTCTTTCTTATTCATTTTATTTGGAAATGGGATGCTCTTTTATTTGGAAATGGTTTATGCACTAGGATAGACTCAAGTTCATATACTATCATTCCTAGGTTATTTCCATTTGGTGGAAACAGAAACCAGTGCAAGCTTTTATCAACAGGCTGTGATTTCTTATTTTTACATAACAATGGTTGTCTCTATAAATATTTATTTTAATCTAAGTTTACACATACCTATCTGGTAACCATCAGAAAGTACACAATTATTGAAAGCAAAAATATCAGCAAATACATGCTGAAGCAAAAAAGACTAGAATTTCCTAAAAATGAATGTGAAGGGAACATTTTGAATCCTTGATTCTTGAAAAAAAACAAGGGAAGCTCTTTGAAAGACTATCGTATATTCCGGCGTATAAAATGACTTTTTAACCCAGGAAAATCTTTGCAAAACTAGGGGGTCGTCTTATACGCCGGTAATTAGGGCTCAGAGATCAGT